>PVKP010006425.1:0-83187 GCA_004027715.1 Plecturocebus donacophilus
CCATGCTTATCTCAGAACAGATGGAGCTGTGGCATGTGTTTTCCGATTTCATATACATATGTAATACACACACACATCTGTGTTACAGACAACTGATCTCAGCTATCCTGGCAGATATGAAACTTCCTGGGCAGCATGTTTGGAGGGCACATGTCATTCTTCCCCAAGCCTGCTGACTGCCATGCTATGCTTGTGGTGACACCATGGACTCCATCGAGGCTAAATGTGTGAGTGTGACTGTGGATCAGAGACAGGGCTTCCTGGTCCCCATGGTTCCTGTCCCCGCTTGCTGTCCCTGTCCCCTCCAGGCCCGGCCCTCACCATCTGCACAGCCTTGTTGAGGTCACAGTCAGCAAAGATGATGAGGGGTGACTTCCCGCCCAGTTCCAGGGACACCTTCTTCACATTACTCACGGCACAGCTGCAAGGAACAGAGGGCTGGTGGGGCTGGTCCCTCCAGGGCAGGTAGGTGCATTGGGTCCCCAGGTGACAGGGACCCGGGCAGGCCCAAAGAATGCCTTGCTGCAAGAAGCAGACCCGGCCAGTGCCTCCCCACTCTCCCCACCCCTTGCGGCTTCACATGGCCTGCACAAACAAGGCCTGTGCCCTGGTGCCCCCTGGACTGTCCTTCCTGCTGCACACTCCACACCTCACTCCCTGCAGGCCTGTGTTCCCATCTCTGGGGTGCCTCTCTGATTGCCCCATATAAAACCACAGCCTGCCCATGCACCCCTGTCTGCTGCCCTTTGCTCCACTGCATGTTGACCTCTGACCCCACCTGTAAAGCGTGAGCCTGGCCAGGGCAGGCACGCATCTGAGTCCTACTACAGTCCCAGTGCCAAGCACAGTGCCTGCACGCAGCCAGTGCTGCACAAATGAAAGAATACAAAACAGCACCATCCACTGGCACAGCTACAGAGGCCCAGAGGCTTTGGCACCTCCCTGTTTGTGGCAGATCAAACGGAGAGAGGCTTGGAGTCATGAACATATCACATCAATGGGCAGGAAATGCACTGCAGGGATGCCATCCTCAACTGGACACTCAGTTAACAGCTGGCAGGCAGGAGGCTCCACTGGAGAGGAGAGGCCTCCTCTGCAGGAGCCACCCAGGGAGACGGACCCCCTTCTCAGCTGCAGTCCCGGGTGATGTGGCTGCCTGGGAAGAGGAAAGCAGCAGAACCAGGGATGCTGGGGCAGGAAGCTGCTCAGGGCTCTGCTTTGCTCTTCTTCTGTTTTGAAATAAATTTTACTGTGTATATTTGATGTTAATAGCTTGATTTTTTTTTTTTTTTAGACTCGCTCTGTCACCCAGGCTGGAGTCCAATGGCATGATCCCGGGTTCAAGCAAGTCTTCTGCCTCAGTATCCTGGGTAGCTGAGATCACAGGCATGTGCCACTATGCCTACCTAATTTTTTTTTTTTTTGGTAGAGACAGGGTTTCACCATCTTGGTTAGGCTGGTGTCTAACTCCTGACCTCAGGTAATCCACCCTCCTCAGCCTCCCAAAGTGCTGGAATTACAGGCATGAGCCATAGCACCCAGCCTTTCTCTTCTTTTCTTTTGAGATAGTCTTGCTCTGTCATCCAGGCTGGAGTGCAGTGGTGTGATCTTGGCTTACTCTAAACTCTGCCTCCTGAGTTCAAGTGATTATCTTGCCTCAGCCATCTGAGTAGCTGAGACTGTAGGCATGTGCCACCACACCTGGCTATTTATTTTTATTTTTTGTGGAGTTGGGATTTCACCATGTTGGCCAGGCTGGTCTCAAACTCGTGGCCTCAAGGGATCCATTCACCTCACCTCAGCCTCCCAAAGTGCTGGCATTACAGGTGTGACCCACCACACCTAGCTGACTATTTTTTTAAATAAAATGTTCAAATTGAGGTAGTTTTGTTTTTTGTTCTGATTTATTTATTTATGTATTTGAGCAGGCTCTTTGCTGCCCAGGCTGGAGTGCAGTGCGGGATCTCAGCTCACTACAGCCTCCACATCCCAGGTTCAAGTGATCCTTCCACCTCAGCTTCCTGAGTAGCAGGCACTACAGGCACGTGCCACTACATACCCCACTACAGCGTGATGTCATGAACTACATATAGATGATAAAATGATTACCATGGTGAGGCAGATCAACATATCTTGCACCCAAACCCTCTGTCCAGCTCTGGAGTGCTCAGAGCTGACATTTTCTGGGCCCTCACCCTGGACTTGACTCACATGTGCTCAGACATGACTACAACCTACACACCTCAGAGGAATAGATCCGCTAGCTTTTGAGTCAGGAGAGGCAAACCTGCTGTGACTACTTGCAGTTACCCCATTCCCTCACCCATGTCACTCAAAGTGCAGCTGCCAAAACCCACCCCGAGAAGTTCAGCGTCAGGGCTAGGGCAGGCTCCAGTGTTGGTCAGAGCTCCAGCTACTACCCTGTGATCTGGCCCCAGCTAGCTCTCCCAGCTTGTCAGTGGTGCAGACTAGAACCCCTGCACTGTCAAACTACTGAAATGGAACTGGTGGGGGACCCAAGGGATGGGCGTGGCCCGGGTCATATTGTGGTTTAGTGACAGAGCCAGGGAGATGACACTAGTCAGTTTGAGGCCAAAGTCCAAGGATGACACTTCTGTCCATAGAAACAGAATGAAAGCTTCAGACACTAGCCACATAGACGATGGGGCTTTTTTTGATGGTAGCCACATTAAAGACCAACCTGGGCAACATAGCAAAACCCCATCTCTACAAAAAGTAAAAAATTTATCCAGGTGTGGTGGCACGTGTCTGTAGTCCCAGTGACTCAGGAGACTAAGGTGAGAGGATCACATGAGCCCGGGAAGCAGAGGCTGCAGCGAGCGGTGATCATGATACTGCACTCCAGCCTGGGTGACACAGTGAGACCCCAACTAAAAAAAAAAAAAATGGAAAAGAAACAAGTGAAAATAACCCTAAAAATATATTTTATTATATTTTATTTAACCCAACTAATCAAAAATATTATTTCAACTTGAAATCAATATAAAAACTTAATGAAAGCAGAGCACAGTGGCTCACGCCTGTCATCCCAGCACTGAGATGGGAGGTCCAGTCAGGTGGATTACTTGAGCCCAGGAGTTTGAGACCAGTCTAGGTAACACAATGAGACCCTGTCTCTATGAAAAATACAAAAAATTAGCTGGCCTTAGTGGCATGTGCCTGTAGTCCCAGGATTACTTGAGCCCAGGAGGTCAAGGCTGCAGTGAGCTATGACGGTGCCACTGCACTCCAGCGTGGGTGACGGAGCAACACCTTGTCTCAAAAGAACCCCAAACATCCTATTAATGAGAAATTTCACTTTTTGTGGGTGCTCAGTTCTTGAAATTGACGTGTCTTTTATACTCTCAGCTCCTTTCAGTCCAGCCCCTTGCTGATCTGATTGGGCTCCACAGGCTTGGGCTCCACAGGCCTCCTCAGGGCTTTGTCAGAAAGGCAGATGCTTCTCTTCAGCGTCTGCATAGAGCCCAGCTGGGCCGCAGAGGTGGCTGTGCCCTGGAGCCTGAGAAGCAGGGCACAGCTCCTGGAATAGCACTGCCATGTCCCAGGCGCAGCCCATGACAGCCCCTCTTCTGCCCCACCCTCAGCCACGCACCTTTTCATGATGTGCTTGCCCACCTCTGTGGAGCCTGTGAACCCAATTTTCCTCACGTCGGGATGGTCTGAGAGTCTCTGGCCAACCAGGGAGCCTGTGGGTGGGAGGGACAGGGGAATCAAGGCGGTCCTCCTGGTGCTGGGGAGGCAGGAGCCCACCCCCAGGTCTGCACAGATCCACCGGGGGCCGGGGCCCTCAAAATGCTCCCCACATGCTTGATCCCCATGGTGCCTGGGGCTCATGGAGACTTGCTCCCTGTTAGGTGCTGAACTGTGTCCCCCCAGATTCAAATGCTGAAACCCTCACCCCCTCTACCTCTGAAGGGGACTGTGTTTGGAGACGTAGCCTTGACACAGGTGATTCAGGTCAAATCAGGTCATTGGGAAGGACCGATCTGATTGGTGTCTTTCTAAGAAGAGGGGATTTGAGCAATGACCATGAGAAGACACAGGGAGTGGACAGCTAGCTGTCTGCAAGCCCAGGAGAGAGGCTGCGGGTGAAGCCAACGCTACTGACACCCTCGTCTTGGACTTCCAGCCTCCAGAACTGAGAGATGATAACTGTCTGTTTCTGAAGCCCCTGATCTGCGGTGCTTTGACATGGTAGCCCAAGCAAACCAACCCACTCCCCACATGGCTTTCCACCATCAGGCAGACCCATGGTGAGGGCACCTAGCCTGCAGCTCTCGAAGGGTGTCCAGCAGAGACCCATGGATGCCTGACCACATCCCTGAGGGATGTGGTGTCCTGAGCATCATAGACTCTAAAACACCTGCCCTCAGCCATGCCCTGCATAAACCCTGTCCCCAACCTGGCTAAGCCCTCTCTGTCCCTCAGGTCTCCATCTCAATGAGACTTCGGAGTGGGCTCCCTGACGCTGCCTCCTCCAGACTCAGCGTAGCTCCCCACTTAAGCCACTCTCTTGTTTTGGCTTCTGACGCTGCACCCTCCTAATTCGCCTCTCACTTCTTTCACAGCTCTTTTTACATCTCCTTTGCTCACCTAACCTTAAAATACCCAGCACCTCTGGCTCTGTCCCAGGCCCTCTTCTCTCCTTAGTTTACATTGTGTGCTCAGCCGATCTCACAGGCTTCCAAGTGCCATCTTCAGGTACGTCACCCCCCAAGATCAGCCTCTCTAGCCAAGCTTCTCTGGGATCCAGATCCACTGGCCACTCCTCTGCCTGCTCGGCATCTGCACTTGGATGTCTTCTGGCTTCTCAAATTCAACATATTTGAAACTGAACTCTTATTCATCCCCCAAGGTCTGCTCTTCCTCCAGGGTTCTCCGTTTCAGTAAACAACTTCTCCTTGCAGGCAGGGGTTCAAGCCAAGAACCTGAGTCATTTTTGACCCCTCCCTTCCCCATCCCATGACTCACTCAGTCCAGGGCTCCTGCATTTACCCAGCCCCTCCATGTCCACCACTCCCCTGCCTCCAGGCTTGTAAAATTCACATGCCTAGGCATACCTGTGAAGGTTCCGGTTCAGCAGGTTTGGAATAAGACCCTTGTATCCTTCCTCTGTATACAGTTAAAGCTCTACAAGTGATTTTGATACTAACTCCATTCTACCACTCCCCATTAAATCACTGTTTTGGGGAGAAAACATTCGCAAAAGATATATCTGATAAAGAACTAGTATCCAAAATATACAAAGAACTCTCAAAACTCAACAATAAGAAAACAAACAACCACTAAAACTGGGCAAAAGACAGAAACAGACACATCACCAAAGAAGACAGATGGCAAGTAAGCACATGAAATAACGCTCAATGTCATTTGTCGTTAGAGAATCAAAAACTAAAACAGCAATGAGATACCACCACGTAGCTACGAAACAACCAAAATCCAGAACCCTGACAATGCCAGATGCTGGCACAGATGTGGAGCAACAGGAACCATCAGTCATTGCTGTGAGAACACAAAATGGTACAGCCACTTTGGAAGACAGTTTGGCAGTTTAAAAACTAAATGCACTCTCAACATATGATCCAGTAACTGTGCTCCTTGGTATTTACCCAAAGGAGTTGAAAACTTATGTCCACACCAAAACTTGCATATGGATGTTTACAGCAGCTTTATTTAGAATTGCCAAAATTTGGAAGCAACCAAGATATCCTTCAGAAGGTTGATGGATAAATAACTGACATGAATCAGACAAGGAATATTATTCAGTGCTAAAAAGAAATGAGCTATTAAGTTACACAAAGCCATGGAACAACCTCAAACATATATTACTAAGTGAAAGAAGCCAAATGAAAAGCCTGTATATGACTGCAATTACATGACATTCTGGAAAAGGCATAATGATAGAGACAAGAAAAAGATCAGTGGTTGCCAGGGCTTAGAGAAAGGAAAAGATGAAAAGGTACTGTACAGAATATTCTTAGGGCAGTGAAACTCCTCTGTGTTATGACTTAATGGCAGATGCAAGTCACTATGCAGTTGTCAAAACCCATAGAATGTACAACCCAAGTGTGATCCCTAAACTGTGGACTTTGGGGGATAATGAGGTGGCAGTGTAGGTCACTGATTGTAACAAATGCACCCTTCTGGTGCTGGATATTAGTAGTAGGAGGCTGTGTCTGTGTGGGGGCAGGTGGTGTGTAGGGACTGCCTGTACTTTCTGCTCAATTTTGATACCAACCTAAAACTGCTCTAAAGTAGCTCTAAAGTCTACTTACTAGTGATAATAGTAACAATAATAATAGCACTCTCTCAGGCTATTTAAAACATATTTACATAAGGTATCATATATAAGACCATAAAAATTCTCCATTTTAGATAAGACGATTTTTACAAGCTGTCATGTGTTGAACTGTGCCTCCCCAAACCACCTGTCAGAAATTCACAGGTTGCACTCCTAACCCCCAGTATCTCAGAATGTGGCATTATTTGGGGATGAAGTCAGTACAGGTAAAATTAGTTAAGATGAGGTCACTGGGGTGGGCCCTTATCCAAAATGACTGGTGTTCTTATAAAACTAGGATATTTGGGCACAGATGCACACATATGCAGGGAAATGTCATGCATGTGATAAAAGCACAGATCGGGATGATGCTTCTACAAGCTAGGAGGAGGCAAAGAAGAACTCTTCCCTAGAACCTTTTAGATAGAGCATGGCCCTGCTAGCACCTTCCATCCAGACTTGTAGCTTCCAAGCTGTGCGGCGCTGCCTTGCTGTGGTTTATGCCGCTCGGTTTGCAGTGCTTTGTGACAGCAGCCCTGGCAAATTCACATACGGGCCATAGTCTTTGATCATGACATAATTCAAATAGAAATAGAACAAAACTTTAGACAAAAAACAACTTGGCATTTGTTTTAAAATCTCTTTTAAAAAAAAATATTTTTACTTACTGCATTAGAGAGAAGATCAAAACTATAACTATATGACATTTAAGAATATAAAAACATGAATACAACATGCTCATAGCATGAGGCAGGAGTGCATTTCTGGAAGGCCAGCTTGAAGAGCCCTGTGGACAATTCCGCAGGGAAACCACCATCCTGGTGAAGATGATCTAAAAATAACACTTAAACTCCTTGGAAATTATTCTAAGGGTGTGAGACAAAACATTCTTCAAGAAAATCTGAATCTCAGTAAGAGCAGCGAAGGTCTGCGGCACTGAAGCTATAGTCTGCTCCCTCCCTTGGGGGAAGCTCCACTTCAGGCAGGTGTGGCCAGAAAGGCAGCGCTCCTTTCCCTCTCATTCCCAGTGAAGGAACCTGGCATCCACCAGGAGGGGCAGGGCATCAAGACTGCTCATCTCCGCCAACTCTCAGTTGCAGAAGCTAAGTTCTTCGGTGACTCTGGCTAAGATGCTGAGGCCCCTTCCTCTGTCCAGACCTCACTCATAAGGGGAAGGCTCTACCCCAGGTGTGGCAGATGGAGAAGACAGTGCATGACTGTATTCGAAGTGCAGAAAGAACAAGACTGTCAACCCAGAATCTTACATCTAGCAAAACTGTGTTTCAAAAAGTAGAGGCAAATAAGGATATTGCCAGATAAACAAAAACTGAGATAATCTGTTGTTAGCAAACCCACCTTACAGGAAATACTAAAAGAAGTTCTTCAAGCTGAAAGCAAGTGACTACAGACAATAGTCGGAATCCACAGGAAAAAGCAAGGAGCACTGTAAAGGTAATTAGGTAGTTATAAAAAGATAGTATCAATGCATATTTTATTTGCTTTCTTCTCTTAACTGATTTAAAAAGCAATTGTATAAAATGATTATATACATAATTGTATAATTGTACTGTGGGGTAACAAATAGAAATGTAATATATTGGGCAATAAAAGCAGAAAGGAGGTAAGTGCAAATAAAACTTAAATGGAGTAAGGAAATGACACCAGATAGTAGCTCAAATCCACAGGACCAGCTGAAGAGGACCAGAACTTGTAAGTCAGATAACATATAAACTCTACCCATAGATACTTGTTCTCCTTTCTTTTCTCAACTTCTTTAGTAGATGTAAAATTATATAAAGTAATATATGTAGCAATGTATTATTGGGTTTGTAACATATATAGATGTTCTATGTGTACAAAAACAAAAATAAAACAAAACAAAACAAAACAAAACAAAAAAACGTGATCATAGCACAAACAGGGAGAAGATAACAGAGCTATCCAGAAGTAACATTTGTACATTTCACTGGGATTAAATTAGTATAAATCTAAAGTTGGTTTTGATAAGTATATGATAAGTCCTAGAGTGACTACTAAGAAAATAACTAAAAATGTATACTGCACAAAACTGCTGAAAGCATTACAATGTCATACTTGGAAATATTCACTTAATGCAAAAGAAAGTACAGCAGGAGAAACAGGGAGAAAAGACAGGAGACTCATAGAAAATGAAAAGTAAAATGGTAAACCCACTGTATCAATATTAACACTAATGTAAAGTCTCTAGTCAAAAGGCAGAGATTATGAGACTGGATAAAAAACAAGATCCAACTATATGTTCTATAGTGGAGGCTCATTTCAGATTCAAAAGTATGAATGGGTTGAAAGTAAAGTAATGTAAAAATATATATCATGTCAATAGCAACCATATGAAAGCTAGTGAAAGAATACTAATGTCAGACAAAATTGACTTTAACACAAAAACTATCATGAAAGATAAACAAGGGCATTTATAACGATAAAAGTGTCAGTCACAGGTGCGAGGTGTCACCAAAGCTCTTTTTTTTTTTGAGACGAAGTCTTGCTCTGTCACCTAGGCTGAAGTGCAGTGGTGTGATCTTGGCTCACTGCAACTTCTGCCTCCGAGGTTCAAGTGATTCTACTGCTGCAGCCTCCGGAGTAGCTGGGGTTGGAAGCGTCCACCATCATGCCCAGCTAATTTTTGTATTTTTAGTAGAGACAGGGTTTCACCATGTTGGTCAGGCTGGTCTTGAGCTCCTGACCTCAAGTGATCCACCTGTCTAAGCCTCCCAAAATGCTGGGATTACAGGAGTGAGCCACCATGCCCAGCTATCACCGAAACTCTTTCAAATGCTTTCCTTATTTGAACCAGAAAAAAATTAATGGACTAAACTTTCAACCCAAAAAGCTACAAAAAAATAGAACCACTCAGGAGAACACAGAAAGGAATAATAAAAGCAGAGGACAACCATAAAAACAGCAATGGAATACGTAAGGAAATCCAGGAGCTGTATTTTTTTTAGGGTGGGGGATGGAGACAAGTAATAACTTTTCACCAATTTAATCAACTTAGAAAGAGAGAGAAAAAGGAAAACTATAAAGAATGTATTAAATAAAAGGAAAATCAAAAAAGGAGATAAAAATTATGACAGATTATTAAATACAAGTTCATGCTAATACATTTAAAATCTGAACAGGAAGGGACTTTTTCATAAACTAGACCACTAAACACAACAGAAACATAAAAAGTAATTCATGTATGACCTCCTCATAATGCTCTAAGCCTGAAATGTTCTACAGAAAAATTCTCTCAAACTTCCAAAGGCAGATAATTCCCAAGTTCAGCTGGGGTATCTGAAGACAAAAGCCCTTCCAGGTGCAGGAGCTCTCTCCCACAAAAGTGTCCTCCTTAGCCATAGGCTGGCCCTCCTGGGCTCTGCCCAGGCTGCTCTGCCCTCACGCCCCTATCCAGCAGGGCCTGCTCTGCCCAATTGCATCTCCAGCTGTCAGAAGCCCTAGCCCTCCCCCCAACCATGGCTCTTACCAGATCCCGGGAGGATGTTGACCACACCTTTAGGAATGCCAGCCTTCAACGTCAGCTCTGCAAACTTCAAGGCGGTGAGTGGGGTCACCTGAGTGTGGAGCCAGGAAAGGAGAGCGGATAAGGAGGTTTTTGAAAGTGCGACTCTGCTTTCCCTCCCTGCCCTCCTCTCTCAGCAGCCCAGCAGCAAGCAGGGAGGAGCAGCTGCAGACTGTGGTGCCAGGAAGACCCCAGGGAAACCACCAGAGGGGAATTAGCACCAGCTGGAATCAGGGCAGGCCAAACTCTGGTGCCCTAGCTTCTCCTCCTAGTAGGGCTCCAGCCCCAGCCAGGCCTGGGTTCCCTCCTGCACAGCATGTTTCTAAAGATGGAGGTTAAGGTCTCTTCAGAGGGTTGTTGTGATGCTTAAGTAACCAAATGTATGCAGATTACTACATAATTTGTGATACATGTTGAAATGCTGAGGCATGCCTGACTCAGAGTAAATACTACCCATGTCAGCCATAATTACTGTTTTTTCATTATGCCAATACCCTTGGGGCAAAATTACCCTAAAGAAGCTGGCGAGTGGGTGCCCTCCTGGGCACCCCATCCCTGACATGTCATGCACCATCTTTGGAGGCAGGCAGCAGGTGGGCTATCATTCCAACGTACAGATGAAGAAACTGAGGCTCACTAGGGGTATCCTCACTCCCAAGGACCTTCCCAGTATGCCTGGGTGACCCCTGATATCCCGCCTCTACCCCTCCACCCACACCTCTCAGACACCACACCATGTAGCTTCTTATGCAGGGATGGAACCACAGATCCCACTGCTCACCTTGCTTCCCTCCAGGACTTGTGGTCTCTGAAGCCACGTAAGAGACGTAGCACCAGCTTTACGGATAGACTACCCAGGCTGTCTTAGAGCTTGGGGCCTGGTTTCTGCCCCATGAATCCGGAGTGCAGATATCCCTGCCTCTGCTCAACTGAGTGGCTGCAAGTTCCCACACAGCCAGCTGACCTCAAGCAGCCATGGCTGAAAAAGAGTCTGCTTTGGAGAGCTCTGCCTGCCATGGATGCCTCTGCCCACTGAGAGCGGGGCCTGTGGAGGGCAGCTGGCATTAGCAGGACCCTTCCTCCAGTGCCTGTGTGGGCAAGCGGGGCCCTTCCCTTCCTCCCTTATAGAGTGAATTTCTGGTCCTCTCTGTGGCCTGCAGTCCCTGTTCGGAAGGAGCCCACACTCACCTGAGCAGGCTTGATCACCACTGTGTTCCCAGCAGCCAGGCAGGCAGCTGTCTTCCAGGACAGCATCATCAGGGGATAGTTCCAGGGGATGATGATGCCACAAACCCTGGCGGACAAAAGAGGTTGGGCTTTGTCCCTCTTCTCCGGCAGGGGCCCACAGTGGAGGACCTGCCAGCTCCCTTCCCCTCACCCAGGGCCTGACATCCACTCTCAAAGCCAGGCTTCCTGATAAGGCACCAAAGGTCCCTCTGAGAGGCAGCTCACGCCTGCTCTTTCTGTCCTGGATGCTACAGTAAGAAATGGTCTGGTGGCAGCTTGTCTTCCTAGCAGGGCTGGATGGCAAGGGACACTGGGCAGTTTCTGATGGTAACTGTGGAACTGTCTGGGACACAGGCAATGAGAGAGGGTGACGGTGGGCAGGCCCAGGTGAGGACACAGGCCAGGGGGACCTGTAGAGGGTCAGGGGTCACCAGGGGTGGGTCAGGAGGGCCTGGAGGGGGTCCTCCTGAGTGTGAGACCAGCTGTCAGTCCTCAAGAAGAGAAGACAGAGTTGGCAAGGCAGGACTGATGAGGTCAGGGCACTCTGCGTGAAGCCATGGTGCCCAGGGTCAGCGCCACCCTGGGTTCCAGAGCCAGCCTCTGGCTGGGCACAGGTGCCTCACACTCAGAGAATCGTGGGCTTGGGGAGGCCTCATAGTCCCAGGGACCAGCAGGCACGCTGGCCGGGTATGAATCCTCCCTGGCTCTGCCTTCCCTCCATATAGAGCCACTCTGGGTGAGCACTGGGCAGTTAGATGAGGACATCCACACAGAGCCCTGAACACAGACCACAGGTGGTGCTGTCCCCACCCTGCCACCATCACAGGATGTTTCTCCAAAAGATAATTGCTTAGCCAGACCCAGGCTTCGGGCAGGACACTGGGTGAGGCATCATGGGGAAGCAGTAGGGGACACTGAGGGGGTAGGGGAGCCACCCCGCACCCCACATGCACCCAGCAGATCGCGTGGGACGGGACAGGCAATAGGGAGCACAGCACGGGCTGGCGAGTTTTTCCAGAGAAGGGGTGAGGCTGTCGGTTACAGTGAAGGGGGTTGAGGAGGGCTAGGAAAAGAAAACATATCATAAAAGTCCTGCGATTATGTGCTGAATTGTGCCCCATCCCCCAGTCCCTATGCTGAAGTCCTAATCCCCAGAGCCTAAGGACGTGCCCTTGCTTGGAGACCAGATCGCTGTGTTGTAATTAATTAGGATGTGGTCTCACCAGGGTGGGCGGGCCCCTAATCCAGCAGGAACGCTGTCCTCATACAGAGAACACCACCTGGAGAGACAGATTCTCACAGCAGGAATGCCAAGAGAGCATGAGGCAGAGAGGAGGGCACCCTATAAGCCAAGGAAGGCCAGAGGTCGCCAGCAGCCACCAGACACCAGGAGAGAGGTCAGGACAGACCCTCACAGCCGTCATGCAGAACCAGCTCTGCCCACATCTGATCTCAGACTTCCAGCTCCCAGAACCATGAGACAAGTTTCCATTGATTAAGCCCTGGATTGGTGGGCCCTTCTACAGCAACCCAAGCTGACGCCCACACTCACTGGTTACGGGAAAGGCAGAGCCCTGGGACTGGAGTATGCAGAGCCAGCCTGGCACGGGGTCAAAGGAGCAGGGCTGTGGGACACAGGCCCAAGTCAATCCTCCCTGCCCAGCTGCTGTGAGAACTGACCTTCATTGGCCTCTGATTCTTAGTGGCCTTTCTTAGTGTGAGACTGAGTGGCCTCCCTCCCCTAGTGAGACACCCCATCATGAGTCTGAGGCCCACCCCTCCCTTCCTCAGGGTCACTCCCCTGCTGTGGGTCCCTGAGCCTGTCTCTCTTCTGCCCTCAGAGGCTCCCAGGGAGCTGCATGGACAGTGAGGGTGGAGCTCCTTCTCTCACCCAGGTCACCTGGGTCATCTTGGGAGCCTGGGGCCTGGGCAGGGGACACCAAGCAAGGTTTCTTGGTGTCCCCAAGAAAAGCTTGGCTTGCTAGGGAGCTCCAGCAGCTGTTGGGCCAGGATGCAGCTGAAGATGTGAGGGGACAGGGCCCCACAAGTCAGCTGCAGCCTCACTGCTGGGGTTGCTGTGGGCCTGGCCAGGAAAGGAGACGGGCAGCCCCTCACTCAGTCATTCTGCAGTATTTAAGGGACACTGCACGAGTGCTGGGATGATGACAGGCATGGGCACAGGGCAGCATCAGTCTGAATGGCCAGACAGAGAATGGAATGGGATTATAGATTAGAGAGGGCAGGCTGGGAGCAGAGGTCTCGGGGAATGCATCGCAGGTGAGAGCTGGAGGACAGCGGTGAGGGCTGCAGGTGGGACACGGGTGCAAGTGCTCGGTGGGGCATGAGTGTGGAGGGTCTGGGATCTGTGAGGCCAGCACAGCCAACCACAGTGGACTGGGGAGGGGGCTGGGATACCAGGCCCGGATCCCATGGCTAAGTGAGGAGTCTGATTCCATGTCAAGGGCACTGGGAAGCCACCCAAGGATTCCGAGTGGAGCAGTGACACGGTCTTTTGCGAATTTCCTAATACAAACATCCAAAAGAGCTGGCCTCTGCTCCTTCTCAGCACCACAGACAGAATTCTCCTCTTAGCCCCATCCAGGAGGCCCTGCCCTGCTTGGCTCCTTCACCTGGCCCTCATAACTCCTTCACAGCACGCCATGCCCTAGATACCTGACGCTAACCCATCAAAACAACTTAGTGAGGACAGGACTGTTTTATTACCATTTGACAGATGGGAAGACTGAGTACAGACAGGCTGGGAGCTTGCCCTAAAAAGGGGAGGACTGGGATTCCAACCTTCAGTTCTGGATCCAGAATATTCCCACTGAGGTGAAGTCCCCTGTGAAGGTGGGGAGGGGTGAAGCCCAGAGGCCCTGGCAGCCTCCCTGCCAGGCAGAGACTATTAGTTCCAGAATCTCGGCCCGCCAGGTGCGTGGTCAGCACTGGCCCTGCCTGACTGCCTGCCTTTGGGCGAGCTCTGGTCTGTATGAGCTGCTGGCACCAGGTCCCAGAGCAGGATGTGTTCACACTGGGGTACTGACTGGGTGCCCAGAGACCCGGGTCCAAGGCCAGCCTCACAGGGTGACACAGGGATGCTTCTGGGTGACAGTGTCTGTTTCCTCCTCAGTCCAATGAGGGCGAACATCTCCTTACCCCTTGCTGGCAGCTGGGAGGGTGGACAGCCTCACAGAGCCAAGTGTGGCTCTGACCTGTGGCCCTGGGTGGGCTATGACCTGCCCTGCCCAGCCCAGCCCCTCTCAAAGCAGGAAAAGGTCTCTGACCACTGCCCTATAATAGGGTTTCTCAGCCTCCACACTACTAACACTTGGGGCGGGACAGTTCTTTGCTGTGGAGGGCTGTCCTGTAGCACCCTCTGTCGGGACAACCAAAACCATGTGCAGACATTGCCTGTGTCCTCTGTGGGGACCCTGGAGGTGATGCCTCCACCCGCATCCTGGCTCTTCCCTGGGGCTCCAGGGTGAGAGGTTTCCTGGTCCACAGCCCACTTTCCCACAAGAGCTTCCTCTGGCCTGTGCCTGAGGACTTGGTTGCTCATCGGCAAGAGCTGTCAGTGACACAGTGACCTTGGAGCATGTTCTCCTTGCAAACACTCCAACGTTCAGGTGGAGCCGAGAGGCCTTTGGCCACGCCCACAGCTGTGAGGTTCCCCACCCTGCAAGGCACACAGAGCAGGTGGGAATGACTATGATGCTGATGGCAGCTGGGCCCTGCTCCCAGGTCACCCTGGCCAGGCCCTCCTCTGGCACTGCTTGCAGGCACAGTGAGGGTGGACCCAGGGCTGGGGCTCTCTAGGTCTGGCTGCAGGCACATCCCCAGCGCAGATCATGGATCAGGGCTCCGCCAGCACCTGCCGCTCTAGTGTTTGCTGTCACTGACCAAGCACAGTGGCCATGCACTCGGGTGAGCCTCCTTGGGCACGCATGTGAGTGACTCACCAGAACTGGGGCCGAATGAGGATGTATGGCCTTGAGTGGTCACTGCCCAGTTTCCTCTGGCAGGGGAAAACCCAGAGCTCTGTGGCTGTGTTCCAGGTCCTTCTCCCTACCCCTGCCCTGGGGCCCCTGGGTGGTGACGTGAGGCGCCTCATGCCGGGTTCATTTCCCAGTTCCTATGCACTTGGTGTCGGTGGGGTCTGCACTCTTTCTGCTGAGCAGTTCTCATCCTCTGCCTGTTCCTCCTTCATTCTGTTTCCTGTTCCTCAGTGCTGCGCAGGTTCCTCATCTTTATGAACACTGACCTCACCATATCCATTATGGATGTTTTTTGGGTTTACCCTTGTTTTCCACCTTGGGCCTGACTGATCCAGTGTTACTGGGGGATTAAATACAATTGTCCTCAAGTCTTTACAGCATTGCCTGGCACGGAGCAGGTGCTCTAGAAGCACATGGATGGCTGTTTGATAAACACATGCACAAGGGTGCCGTGAGCTCCTGCAGGCTGTGCTGCAGTCCCATGTACTGCATGGAAAGCACTGCGAGGCTGCACCTCGCCCTGGGCAGGGACTCACCCGATAGGCTCCTTCCTGGTCAAGGTCAGGTTGCGGTTGGGTCTGGCCTGGTTGATGGGGATGGTGGAGCCCTGGAAAAGGCACAGGGGCAGTCACTCAGGGTTCTAGGGTCCACACCCTTCTTCCTTTGGGTAGCCAGTCTCCCCCAGGGGCTCTGGGAGGAAGTCAAAGCCACCAGCTTTGGTGTGACCTGAGGCTTGAGAGATAGGTAGGGGGGCAGCCAGAGGTGCAAGAAGTTTGCTCCACCCTGAGCCTGGCAGGCAGAGCCCTTGGGCAGGAAGCTGGTCCTGGTACAGCAAGGCCTTTAGCTTTGACACTTGAGCAAGAAAAGGTGAGGGTAGGGGCGGGGCAGGGTGCCCACCCCCTCCCTGCAGCTCTAAGCAGTTGAGCATGTGTAGGAGGCTCAGGCCTGGGGCCAGCTGTAGCCAGAAGCTACATGGCAGCACAGTGGGGGTGGGCACCAGGCAGCCCACCTCCCTCGTCACTGTCATGTCCTGGTGGAGAGAAGGAACCATGGAGCCCAGATCCGGCAGAGATGCTGTGAGCCCTGCAAAGATGGGTCTCCCCAGGGAGCCTCCACAAATGACCCCCAGGTTCCACAACTGATAGTAAGGGCCTGAAGATACGGTGAGCACTCTCTCCTGTGATGGTGTTGACTGTCCGTGTTGACCTTAGGGTGGGGGTATGGTGCCTATGAACCCAGAATAACCGTAGGAGTCCCTAGAAAAGCAGGCAGAAGAGAGGGTCACAGGGCTCCCAAGCCCGAGAGTGATCTGCTGCCACTGGGAGACAGAGCATCTTGAGCAGGGACCTGCAGCCAGGAAGGACCTGCACCCTCAGCCCTGCAACCACATGGAACTGAACTCTGTCAACACCAGAACTCACCTGGATGCAAGTTCTGCCCCAGGGCATCCAGATAAGGCCCAGTCCGGCCAATGCCTTAGCTTTGGCCTTTTGAGACCTCGGCATGGAAGCCAGCCTAGCCTGCCTGGAATTTCCACCTGCAGAACCATAAGCTAATAAACGGGTGTTGTTCCAAGCCACCCAGTTGTGGTCATTTACTGTGCAGCATGCAGACTACTGTGCTGCCCTTGGAGTCCCCTATACGGCTGGGCCAGTCTGTGTGTGCTCACACTGGGCAAGAGCCTGGGACCCACCTGGATCTTGTCGCACCAGCCGGCAAAGTAGCGGAAGGTCTGGATGGACATCCCCACGTGGGTCTTCAGGGCTAGCGTGTAGACGGCACCTGCATCCAGGGCCTCGATGGTGGCCAGCTCCTCCTGGTGCTGCTCCATGAGATCCGCCAACCTGGCGGGGGGAGGGGAGGTGATAAGTGGGCTCGGGCCTGGCACAGCCTCATCTGTCCTCATGAGGCCCTTCTTAAAGAAGGCAGGGGCCTGCCCTCCACCCCAGGTCTGCCACTCTCAGATGTGCAGACCTCTGTTCCATGCAATGGGCTGGCACCATTTGCTCCACCGGATGGTAGTGAGGCTGACACCCTCTGTCCCTCTCTCCTTTCCTTGCTCTTCCCTCCCTTCCTTCCTGAAGTATCTGTAGATCCACTACTTTATGCAGTTCCTCTGAAATTATCCTGCTGAGGCATTCACCCACTTGCTGCAGACAGCAAAGGGCTCACCACCCAAGAGGCCTGCTTTTCCTGTCTTCGGAAAGCTTGAACCAGGAGAAAGCCCATCTGTCTTTCCAGCACCAACAGTTCAGTCCAGGGCAGTGGGGACATGCTCCTGAGGTGTCTCCAGAGGTGGAGAGGTGGCCATATCCTCACCCTTCACAAGAGGGCTGACTAGGGAGTGACAAGGGGGCTGGTGTGTTTACACAGACCAGCTCCAGTCTGAGCATGCCGAGGTTGAGTTGCTCTCCCTTGATTCTGATGGATGTGCAGCTGTGGGAAGCCTGGGAGTTACGAGGGTGCCCCTCTCATTCCCTAGGGGGAGGGTGGCCAGGGAAAGTGGAGCCCACAGGTCCAGAGCAAACTCAGCCTTGCAGACAGGCAGCTCGGCTCGGGCTCAGAGGCAAGTGTGGGACCAAAGTCTGCAGCTGTTTCCCACATTGCTTCTCTCTGCACACAGGCACCATGAGGCCCACATGCACCCCAGGCCTGCTCCGGTCTTCACCTGCCTACACCCACCAGGACCCATGGTAGGTCCATGCCACTCAGGATGCATCTGCAACTCTGTGCCTGGCCGACCAGTCCCTGGCCCTGTTTCCACTTCATTCTGGGGCTGTGCGACCCCAGCCCTCTGCTTCCCTCCTCCTCCTCCTCACATCGGCCTTTTCCAGGTGCTCAGGTCACTCGGGCCTCCTGCCTTGGGGCTTTTAGGGGCTGTGTTGCATGTCGGGGCTCTCTTTCCACACTCCTGTTTCTCCTCTTGGCCTTCTGTACTTCTTTCAGACACGGACTCAAATGCTGCACCCTGTGGGAAGCCGACCCGAATCCCCACCCGCACCCTGAGTGATCAGAGCTCCCCGTCACGTCCTCTGATAGCCTCCTCTGCCTTTCTTCACTCCTCCCCGCCCGTCACTACGGTTTCATAATAGACATTCACACAGATGATAATTTTATCACAATATGCCCGCCCATTGGAATCCAGGCTGCAGGGGGCAGGGCACTGTCTGCTTCCCTGCTCTCCGCAGCACCCAGCTCCAGCACAGCTCTGGGCACACAGGAAGCACTCAGCTCAGGTTTGCTGCATGAAACTGACTAGGTGAGGCCACCCTGGGCAAGAAGAGCCCATGCGTAAATCAGTTTCTGAGAAAAACCAATTGTGTACAACAAATAGTGAAAATACCACCTAGTGGCCGGTAGTGGACTGGGCTTCCCAGCTGCAAGGATAGAGGAGCTGCCTCTCTGTTATATAAATCAGACCCATTGCTTCAAAGCCTGCTGGCACCAAACTCAAATTTTTCCATACCCAGTTAGGCTTAAAGTAGCCCAAACAGGTACGTTTTCAGCCACTTAGGGCCTGCTGCTTTGCATACCCAGAGGAACCTCAACCAGCAGCTGTTGCCCGTTGATGAAACAGGGTCTTGTGGTGATAAGGCAGCAGCTGCTATCGCCCTTGGCAGCCCTCAGACCCAGAAGCTAACGGTCACTGTGTGTTGCCACCTGGACGTGGAAGCCCACATGGCAGCCTTGGGACAGTCTTACCGCCCCTCTCCTGCAACCCTGTCCAACCGCAGCCCACTAAAGCTTGTGGTGCCATGCCTCCTGTGCTGACATCCTTTTACTTCATCAGCCCCAATCCCTGAATCCCCCATATTCCTCGACAGTGCCACCTGTGTGTGATGTGGCTGTGTCATCAGTCCAGTTCCCAGGACATACTTTCTAAAGCAGCCATCACCCGAGTGCACTATTCGGGAAGCTCTGAGAGGCTGCCTTGTGGGACTATTCTATTGTCAATTCAGTTAGGCTGCTGAATTGACACCCTGGCACCTGTGCTTCCCAGAGCCCAGTCCCTGGGTGCAAGAGAAGTGAAGCTGCTGCCATCTCCCTCTGAAGGTCTGCAAGGCAGATGCAGGGGTGTCCAGCAGGCTCAGCTGGCCCTAGTGACCAACAGCAGCCTGGACCACTGCCAGATCCTCAATCTTGGACCTCAGTGGTATCTGGGCAGAGCCAGCAGCTCCCCATGGTCTTTCCCACAGAGTAGGCTTCTCTTTGTGGCTCTACTCAGCAGCTGGATATGGCTGCTTCCGCTCCCTGGAGGTTCTATCCTGTCCACCAGGAGTTCATGGGACTGCCTAGGAACCTTCTTTAACTCTCCCTCTGGTCCTTGTTCCCAGCTTCCACAACTGTGTAATGTCTGATTCCTGCAGTGCCTTTCTTGTTCTCTAACACCCATGGTGGTCCCACCACCCTGACGGGGTGCTCTGTGGCTATTTATCTGGGAAATCCTGTTCTGCCCTCTCTGGGACATCTAGACCCAGCCTCTGCCATGCTGAGCTGAGGCAGAACCAGCAACGGGCACTATCAGGTCTACAAGGGCCTGAGAGCTTGTACAGGACGGGAACAAGTGCACGTACAGCTGCCAGGGTGCCTCCCTCACTGTCATTGTGGGTAAGTAGGAGCAGTTACGATACAAGCCACCAGCTGGCAGCAGAGGCCAAGGGAGGAACCCCACATAGGCTGTCAGCCACGCAGTCTACGAAAGGTACGCAGGGCCCAGGCCAAAGGCTCTCCCTCCACCTGGCATGCCTGTTTCACAGCTCTCCCTGACTTCCAGGAGCTCTAGGGACTGCAGGGCATGGCCAGTGCCTTTCCAGAATTGAGGAGCTTGCAAAGGGGACAGGAACCTATGAAAGGCTGGGCATGCCAGCTCCCACAGCCCTCCCTGCCCCAATCCTAAGCTCCATTCGGTTTTGCAAACCATGGAGGCCCCTCTCTCTTGTTTCCTGCTGCTGGGCTGCCCTGGCTTTTCTGGCCTCCAGAGTATAATAGAAACAGGGCCATTCTGACCGCAAGGCCAAGGCAGGGTCTCTCCTGCCAGGTGAGGAGCCTTGCTGGGACCTTGCCATAACCAGGCTTCACAACTCTAGAGCTTCCCAGAACCCAGCGAAAGAGCCAGCCCCTAAGACGCCTGTACTCTGGGTTCATCTGCCCGCACCCTCCCTTCTTTCGGGAGCATCATCTCACCTCTGCGATGGTGACTGCTCCTTCCCCCGGGCCCTGTGGTTCCAGGGGTACAGCACCTCTTTTCTGGGCCTCCCTGTCACTCTACAGTCATAAGCTAAAGTCATCATCTCATCATCGCAAGTCCTTGCCTAAGACATCTGAACTGGAACTAAGGAGAGAAAGTCCCTTCCTCCCTGGCTTAAAATTAAAAAAAAAGAAAACAAAAGAAAATGTGAGACCTATGGATTCCAGCAGCCAGAGCCAGGCTGAGCACGCAGAGACCAGGTCAGCGCCTCCCTGGCCCTTGTTGTCTTCTGTGTGCAGGAGCTGAGTCTCCTTCGACCCAGGCTGGCGAGGGCAGTGCTGTGCCTGCCTGGGCAGCCAAGCCCGCGCCTACTTCAGAAGCAGCCCTTGGCTTCCGTACATCCTCACCTCTACCAGGCACCTCCCCGGAGGCCACTCTGCTGAAACACCTCCTGTTTCTCGTGTCCTTTCCTCTGAGAAATCTTTTCTGAGCCTCAGGCAAGGAGCCCCAGCCTGGTCCATCTGATGGCCTCGGTCCCACAGCCTCCCCAGGACCCACCTCCTCCTGGCAGGTAAAGAGGCCTTTGCAAAAGCACCCCCCACCACCCAAGTTGCTGGTGGCAGTGGCTGGCAGGTGCATGTTGGGCTCCCACCTGTACAGCAACCGGCCCCGGTCTCGTGCGCTGATCTTCCCCCACAGTCCATTCTCAAAGGCATCCTTGGCTGCGGCCACGGCCTTGTCGACATCAGTGATTTGGGCCAGGGATACCTGGCAGATGACCTGTAGCAAAAGCAGAGCCGTGATCAGTTCTCCTTTGGCCAGCTGCACATAGATTCCCTGCCTGCTTCCCCGGCTTCCTCCTGGGCTTCCTCTTGTCCTTTGGCTATGCTTCCCCTGGCCACATAGGCAGGTGTGGAGGGGAAGCATGGCCAAAGGACAGCCCTGGGAGGGCTTACACAGGAAGAGAAGATGGGTCTTCCTCGGAGAAGGCTGTTTGTGTGTCTAAACCCCAGGGCCCCCACCCCATTCCTGCCCCAAGTGTGCCACCCATGCAGGCTCCCTCATCTTGTGCCTGCTGGGTGTGCCAAGGGGAGCTGGTGGAATCCTGGGGTGAGAGGGCAAAGCCAGCCCCTCCTGTCTGCTACCACAGACAGCCTCGCCCCTTCTGCCAAGGCCCCATCCTTAGCCCCTCCTGATGCTCCATCCCAAGGGCACTGCAGTGTCCTATCTGTGTCCCTACCCCCTGCCTGTCCCTTTGCAGATCAGTCTTTAACTCCCTCAAATGATTCGTTTTCAGTATACTCTCTGTATTCTGCAAGGATTCAGCAGATCCTACAGGATGGACAGGATAGAAAAATGTCAGTGTGCAACCACAAGAGCAAGTTCTGCTTCAAGACCCACATTTCAGACATGCCCATCTGTGTATCTACCATAGGCGTGCATTGGCTTATCACGCCCCAAGGTCACAGTCAAGAGAGAGTGGCAAACACAGGATTCAACTCGAGGATGAATGTCCTAGTGCTGGAGGGTTCAAGTATTAGACAAGGTAGGTCCCGTGCTGGGGCTACTGATGAAGTGTGGAGGTGTGGCAGTGCCCTCATTTCTTCCTAGGTGGGAGGAGGAACCCTGTTCCCAGTCTCTGAAGCAGGTGCAAGACCCTTCAGAGCGCTCCTGCCTTCTGCCACCACCCTGTACCTCTTCTCTGCACCACTCCAATAGGGTGGGCTGGAAACGAACTGGTATCCTTTCCCGTCCCTCTCAAAGGCAAACGTCCAAGCAGAGGCCCTCAGGGTCAGGACCCCCAGAGGCCAGTAGGGGTAGGGGAGGAAGGATGGTAAGGCCGGGGAATGTGGGGAAGGGGTGCTGGGCCTGCACTCACACTTCCGTCGGTGGGATTGATGGTCTCAAAGGTCTTGGCGCCCTCGGCATCCATGAACGCCCCCCCGATGAAAAGCTGGTGGGGCATGTGGAGGGTGCGCTTGTTCACTGCCATTTCCACCTGGAAGAAAGGACCCAGTGACAAGCACAAACCCACATAGGGTGCAGGAGGCACACACAGACGGCTGCACAGCCACACACAAGTGTACTTCCCAGGGGCCTCCTGGGGCTCCAGAGCTGCATGTGGGCAGCAGCTGAGCAGGGGAGAGATGAAGGACAGGCTCTGCAGCCAAGCTGCCTGTGGGGAGCCCAGCGCTTCCACATACTCCCTGTGTGGCCTTGGGCTGGCTCCTCAGCTTCCTCAGGGCAGGGCCGAGGGGACTCTCAGCACAGAGGAAATGCCAGTGGGTAGTGAGGCCCTTGGCAGCCACCAGACATGCCACCACCTACCATTCACATCCCTATGGATTGGCAATTCCTCCCTGAATGCAGGCACTTCTGGGATACTATCCTCCTCCTGAAATATGTTCGTCAGTCATTTATTCTCAATCCAAAGGACACTTCAGGGTCCACCTTGGTCCCCTGTGCTTTCTTCACCCACTTTTGTTCCAATCTACCAGCCAAACAAACTACACCAAAGTCCATTCCTATGGGAGCTGGCAGTCTACCAAGTTAGCTCGGGGAAGATTTCTTAATAATCTCTTTAAAAAATTGATTTTCAATTACTTATCACACTTCCATATACACAGGTTGAATATGTAGGATCATTTGTTTCCTTGCTGGGAACTAGAAGTCTCTTCTTAGTACCCTGATCACATGCCTTGGTACTCAGGGTTTGGCCCATGTCCTGAGCATCAGACAGCAACATCCTCTGCTAAGCCTGCCTCACTATACAAATGTCCCCAGGCTATCCCAGGTGCAGGGAGAGCATGAGAAATGGAAGGGTGGGCTCCTGAAGCCCTGGCTTTCTGAATGTCCAGGTTTCCCCCCTTGTCTTATGTAGTCCCAGATGCAGCTGCTGGAGGGGTCTGCAGGGCCTGCTGCCGGGAGGGCCCAGCACTCACGTAGTCAATGCTGCACTCGCCCTCCTCATCGTCCCCTCGCAGCTTCCTCACTAACAGCTGGATGAAGTCCCCAAAGGTGGATGCCATGTACACATCTTCGTTTTCTAACTCCAGGCCATCACACAGCTCCTTCACTTCCTCCACCAGCCTGGAGGAAGGAGATGGAAAGATGGGGACACAGGAGGGGATGAGCAGGCCTGCATTGCCAGCAGCAGCGGCAGTGGCAGTGGTGCCAAACACCCCGAGAGGCCCATTCCAGCACTGGGGGCTAGCTGTGAGCCCAGATCTGGGGAAAAGGGACTAGTCTGTGGACTCAGATGGCCCTGGGTCCAAATTCTTGCTCCATCACTTTCTAATTTGTGACCTGGGGCAAATGACTAACTCCTCTAAGCCTTAATTTCTTCACCTGTAAAACAGAAGTAATGATAGCTCCTCTGTTATTTTGTGATGAGTAAATATGTCAACCCACCTAATAATAATAATTAGTAGATTAATAATAATCTCCAAAAAACTCTGTTAAAAGAATAAAAATACAAACCACAAATCGGAAGAAAATGTTTCCAAATCACATTATCTGATAAAGAACTTGCATTCAGAATATATAAAGAACCCTCAAAACTCAATACTAAGAAAGCAAACAACCTAATTAAAAATGAGCAAAAGATTGAACAGATGCCTCTCCAAAGGAGAAACATGGACGGCAAATAAGAATATGACAAGATGCTCAACATCATTAGCCACTGGGGAAATGCAAATTAAAACCACAGTGAAATGTAGCTGCATATTTATTAGAATGCCTAAAGTTTAAAAGCCTAACCATTCCCACTACTGGGAAAGATGCAGTACCCTGAGCAACTGGAGCTCGCACACACTGCTGGTGGGGATGTAAATGGTACTACCACTTTGCAAAGCAGTTTAGCAGTTTATAAAGAATTAAACATACTTCCCATTTCACTCTTAAGTATTTATCCAAAAGAAATAAAAGCCTATGTCTAGACAGCAGACAGCAGAACAGAAAGCTCTGAAAATACATCCCCTTACCTAAATAACTAAGGAATTTATATAAATCAAATATGTTGGAGATCTGGGGTCTAGTCAAATGCTTTCAGCACCAAGGAGAAAGACTGGTGAAGAAGCTGGTAAATGTCAATTAATTTCAGTGAATTTCAGCCTCTCATAAGCTATTGGTTGCCACCCCCCACCTCCCACCTCTGCCACAGAAAGCTTAAGCAAGGCTGAGTCATATTCCAGACACAGCTTGTTGAAGCCAAGGCGGGCAATAAGGACCTTGTCCTCCAACCACCAGCACTGTGTCCTGAGCATGGATATTCCTTTTAATTGCTGAGAGGCTATCACAAAGGCTGGAAGTCACTGTTTCAACCCTCGCAGGCAGAAGTAGCTTCCAGGAGAGTTTGAAAGGCAATACTTTCTCTCCACTTTGGTAGCCAGACATTTATGGAAATCTTTGTCAGGTCACTGGCTGACTACAGGAACAATGGAACAGAAAATTCAATGACAGCACACAACAAGGAACACACCTTGCACAAAGGATTTGGAAAAGTCACCAACAGATGGCCCCAGCCCTCAACAAGGAAGATTAATAATCCCTAATAAGTGAGAGAAATTTATTTCCAGAATTACCACAACATAACATTCAAAATGTCCAGTGATGACCAAGAAAGATCTACAAAACATATGAAGAAATAGGAAAACAGAGCTCATTCACAGGAACAAAAAAGAATTTGAAAGAAGGTATTCCTGATGAAGATCAGATATTGAAATTATTGGTCAAAGACATTATGTCAAATGCCTTAAATATTTTCAATGAACTAAAGAAAATTATGAACAAAAAACTAAAGGAAATCAAGAAAATGATGTGTGAACAAAATGAGAATATCAATAAAGTGACCAAAACTATAATAAGAAGTCAAACACAAATTCTTGAGCTGGCAAGTACAATAACTGAAACAAACAAAAAACTCACTAAAGGGATTCAACAGTAGTTTTGAGCAGGCTGAAGGAAAGATGAGCAAAGTTGAAATTATTCAGTCTGAGAAGCAGAAAGAAAATAGAATGAAGAAAAATCAAAAAAGCCTGTAGGATTTATAGGCTACCATGAAACATAACAACATACTCATAGGAATTCCAGGGAGAAAAAGAGGAAAAGGCAGAAAAAATATTTATTTGGAGAAATAATGGCCCCAAAGTTCCCAAACATGAGGAAAGAAATAGATATACACATCTAAGACATTCAATGAAGTCCAAGCAGTATACACTCAAAGAGATCAACACCAAGGCACATTATACCCAACTTGTTGAAACCCAGAGACAAAGAAATAATTTGGACAGTAGCAAGAGACAAGTTATATACAAGGGATCTTTGGTAAGATTAAAAGCTGACTTCCACTAAAACACCTTAAAAGACAGAAAGCAGTTAATAACATATTAAAAGTGCTGGGGAAAAATGGTAACCAAGAATTCTATATCCATCAAAACTATCTTTCAAGAATGAAAGAGAAATTAAGATATTACCATAGAAACAAAGGCTGAAGAAATTCATTAGCAGTAGACCTGCCCTAGAAGAAATGCTGAAAAGAGTCTTTCTCTTTTTATTTATTTCTACCATTTGTTTTCTGCATGTCTTATTTTTTTTGTTTCTCTATACTTGTATTTTTAATGTGGTTTGTAACTTCTCTTTTTTTCCTATATAAGAATAGGCAAGTGAACAAAACAATAATTTTAAATATATATTAATGGGTATACAATGTATAAAAATGTACATTGTGACAGTAATTCTATAAAGGGGAAGGAAAAGAGATGTATAGAATGAGAATGTTTTTATACTATTGAAGCTGGGTTGATATTATTCAAACTACTTTGTTATAAATTTAACATGTCAATTATAATCCCCAAGTAACAACCCTGAAATAACTAAAAAACATACAATTAAAGATGGGAATCAAAGTCATACACTACAAAAAAATTACCAAATACAAAAAAGGACAGTATAGAGAAACTGAGGACAAAAAAAATAAGACATGCAGAAAACAAATGGCAGAAATAAATCTTTATTTATTAGGAAGCAAGTTAAATGTAAATGGATTAAACTCTCCAGTTTAATCTATTTAAAGTTTAAACATGAGAAGGCACAAATTGGATGACTGAATAAAACCCAACATCCATACATATGCTACAAGAGAATCACTTAGCTATGAGGATACAAAAGAGCTGGAAGCAAAAGGATGGAGAAAACATTCCACACAAATAGTAACATAAAATAGACTTTAAATCCAACAAGTTTACAAGAGACAAAGAAGGACATTATATTGATGATAAGGTTTGATGCTGCAAGAGGATATGACAATTATAAGTTCATACCTAACACAGCCCTAAAATACGTGAAGCAAAAATTAACATTTCTACAACAGTAGTCAGATACTTAGATGCTCAACTTTCAATAATATATTCAAGAATAAGCCACCTGAGCACCACAAACCAATCAGACATATACAAAACATTGTTCAAGAAGAGCAGAACACACATTCTTCTCAAGGGCACATGGAACAGTCTTCAGGATAAACCATTTTTTAGGCTACACAATAGGTCTTAATACATGTAAAAATATTGAAATCTTACAAAGTATCTTTTCTAATCAAAATGGAATGAGACTAGAAATCAACAGAAGGAAAACTGGAAAATCCACAAATATATGAAAATGAACTAGCACACTCTTAAACAACTAATGGGTTAAACAAGAAAACACAAGAGAAACTAGAAAATACTTGAAGTCAAAGGAAAATAACACAACATATTAAAACTTATAAGATGTAGGAAAAGTAGTGCTAAGAAAGATGTTTACAGGTGTAAATATATGCATTAGAAAAGAATAAAGACATCAAATCAGTTACCTAAGCTGTACACCTTAAAGAACTAGATTAAAAAGTAATCTAAACTCAAAACTAGTAGAAGGAAAGAATAATTAAGGTTAGAACAGAGACAAATGAAATAGAGACTAGAAAAACAATACAGAAAATCAACAAAATCAAATTTTGATTTCTTGAAAATATCAACAAAATTAACAAACCTTTAGTTGGACTGACCAAGAAACAAAAAGTGAAGGCTCAAATAACTAGAATCAGAAATCAAAGGGAGACATACCAATTTTACAGAAATAAAAAGCATCATAAGAAAATACATGATATGTTATATGGCAACAAATTTGATAACTAGATAAAGTGAACAAATTCCCAGAAACACACAATCTATCAAAACTCACTCATGGAGAAACAGAAAATTTAATAGATATGTAACTAGTAAGGAAACTGAATCAGTAATCAAAATCTTTCCAGCAAAGAAAATCCCAGGGCTGAATGGTTTCACTGGTGAATTCTACCAAACATTTGAAGGGAAATTAACACCAATTTTTCTCAAACTCTTCCAAAAAACTGAAGAGAGAACACATCCTCAACTCTGTCCATATTTGCCCTGACACCAAAGCTAGCCAAACATACTACAACAAAAGAAAATTACAGATCAATATCCCTTATAAAAACTGATGCAAAAATCCTCAACAAAATACTAGCAAACTGATTTCAGCAGCATTTTAAGAAGATGACACACCACGACCAAGTAGGATTAATTCTCAGAATGCAAGAATAGTTCACCTATGAAAATCAATCATATAACATGCCACATTAATGGAATGAAGAGAAAAACACATGGCCATCTCATTTAATGCAGAAAAAAGAATCTGACAAAATTCAATATCCTTTTTTGATTAAAAGGCACTCAAACTAAGAATAGAAGGAAACATTCTCTATATAAAAAGGCCATATTTGAAAAACCCGCATCTAACATACTCAATGGTGACTGAAAGCCTTTCCCCTGAGATCAGCAGCAAAATGAGGATGCTTGCTTTCACTACTTGCGTTCAATATAATATAATATTCCCTCCTTATACTTGGGCCAGGCGGGCAAGGGGGTTGTCCCAAGGCTTCCAGTGAATGCATGAAATCACATAAAGGGCTAAACCCTACACTGTGCTTCTTGACTTATGATAGGGTTACATCCCAAAAACTCATTATAAATTGAAAATGTTCTTAAGTAGAAAATGCATTTAATATCCCGAACATACTGAACATCAGAGCTTAGCCTAGGCAATGTTAAATGTTCTCAGAACATTTACATTAACCTACAGTTGGGCAAACTCATCTAACACAAACTGTACTTTATACTAAAGTTTTGAATATCTCATACAATTTATTTAATACTATACTGAAAGTGAAAAACAGAATTTTGTATGGGTACACAAAGTATAATTTTTACTGAATTTGTATCATTTTTACATCATTGTAAAGTCAAAAAATCCTACGTTGAAGCATCATAAGTCTGGGACCATCTGTATATTCTACACTTTTTTCTGATAACACCAGTGACTACTAAGTGACTAATGGGTGGGCAGTGCATACACCATGGTTAAAGGGATGATTCACATATCAGGTGAGATGGAGTGGGACAGCATGAAATTTCATCATTCTATCAAATGGTGCACAATTTAAAAACATATGAATTATATATTTCTGAAATTTTCCATGTAATAGTTTCCAACCATGATTGACCATAGGTAACTTAAGCTACAGAAAGCAAAACCACAAATAAGGGGAGACTACTGCACTGGAAGCTCCAGCCATGGCAATTAGGCAAGAAAGAAACATTAATCCAAATTGTGAAGGAAGAAGTTAAATCATATCTCTTTACAGATAACATGATTTTATACGTAGAAATCCTTAAATGGGCCAGGTGCAATGCCTCACCCTGTAATTCCAGCACTTTGGGAGGTCAAGGTGGGAAGATCATTTGACCCTAGGAGTTCAAAATCAGCCTAGGCAACATAGCAAGACTTTGTCTGTACAAAAAATTGTTTCAAGTTAGCTGGGTGTAGTGGTGCATGCCTGGAGTCCCAGATTAGGCAGGAGGATCACTTGACCCCAAGAATTTGAGGCTGCAGTGGGCTATGATCACACCACTGCTCCATCCTGAGTGACAGAGCAACAAGACCCTGTCTAAAAAACAGAAAAAGAAAACCTTAAATATTCTGGACCTCCAAAAAACTGTTAGAGCTAATAAAGGAATTCAGCAAAATTGCAGGATACAAAAATAACATGCGCAAAACAGTTGCAACTCCATACACTAGCAATGAATAACCCAAAAAGAAAATTAAGAAAACAATTCCATTTACAATGGTATCAAAAGGAAAAAATAAGAATAAATTTAACCAAGTAGGCAACAGAGTTGTACACTGAAAACTACAAAACATTGCTGAAAGAAATTACAGAAGATCTAAATAAATAGAAAGCCATCTGTGTTCATGGACTGGAGAACTTAATATTGTTAAGATGACAATACTACCCAAAGTTTTCTATAATTTCCATGCAAACTCTATTAAAATCCCAAGTGATATTTTGCAGAAATTACAAAGTTTATCTTAAAACCATATGGCATATCAAGGGACTGTGAATAGTTAAGACAATCCCGAAAAAGAACAAAGTTAAAAGACTCACATTTCCTGATTTCAAAATTTACTACAAAACTACAATAATCAAAGTAGTATGATACTGGCATAAACACAGATATACAGACCAATGAACAATATAGCCTAGAAATAAGCCTAAACATATATGGCCTACTAATTTTCAACAAGGGTGCCAAGGATACACAATGGGAAAGCGATAGTCTCTTCAACAAACGGTGTTGGAAAGGAAACCCTCATGCAAAAGAATGAAATCGGATCCTTATCTGGCCCCATACACACAAATAATCAACTCAAAATACATGAAAAACTTAAAAGTAAGACTTAAAACTGTAAAACCGGAAGAAAGCACAGGGAAAAGTCTTCATGACATTGGTCTTTGCAATGATTTCTTGAGTATCACACCAAAAGAACTGGAAACAAAAGCAAAAACATACAAGTGATATACATCAAAGTAAAAAGCTTCTGCAAAGCAAAGGAAACAATTAGCATAGTGAAAAAGCAACCTATGGAACAGGAGAAAACATCTGCAAAGCATATGTCTGATAAGAGGTTAATCCCAAAAATATGTAAGGAGTTCCTACCACTCAGTAGCAAACCAAACAAATCATCCAATTTAAAAATGGGCCAAGGCTTGAGCAGACATTTCTCCAAAGAAGATACACAAATGACTAACAGGTATATGAAAAGATGCTCAACATCACTAATCATGAGGAAAATGCAAATAAAAACCACAAGGAGATACCATCTCATCACTGTTGGGATGGTTCTTGTTCAAAAGGAAAGAATAAAAGGGGAGAGGAAGGAAGGCAGGAAGGAAAAGAAGTATTGGCAAGGATATGGGGAGGAAGCTTTGTGCACTGTTGGTGGGAATGTAAAACGGTGCAGCCTCTATGGAGAACAATATGGAGGTTCCTCAAAAAATTAAAAGTAGAACTACCATATGACCCAGCAATCTCACTGCTGGGTATTTGTCCAAAAGAACTGCAATCAGGATCTCAAATTCCCATACACTTTCACATTCATTCACAACAGCCAAGACGTGGAAACAACACAAATGTCCATCAGCAGATGAGCAGATAATATGGTCTATCTGTACAATGAAGTAGGATTCAGCCATAAAAAGAAGGCAATCCTGCCGCGTGCTACAACGGGGCTGAATTTTGAGGACATTATGCTAAGTGTAACAAGCCAGTCACAGAAGGACAAACACTGCTTGATTCCACTTGTATGAAGTACTAGAGTGGCCAAGCTCAACAGAGCAGAAAGAATGGCTGTTGCCAGGGCTGGGGGAGAAGGAAATGGGGAGTGGCTGTTCAATGGGTAGAAAGGTTTAGTTGTCCTAGAAAAAGTTATAAGATCTGCTGACCAACACTGTGCTCATAGTTAACAATAAATATACAGTTATAATTTTAAGAGGGTGAGTAGATATTGTATTAGGTGTTTTTGCCACCTTCTTTTTTTAAAAAGGACATACACTCTTAACTATTTATAGAAAAACAGTTTTGCTTTCTTTGCATCCTCAGATCAGTAGCTCTACACAAGGCACAGCCTGGTCTCTGGACACCAGAGACCTTAGGTTCTCGTAGGTGTCTGACAATTTTCTTCTTGGCATTTTTATAAAACAATTATTCTGCATACTGCCTCACACTAACTTACTAGAGGTCCACAGTGCCCAAGGTTTCCAAGCACATAGGCCCAACTTAGCCCACTTAGCCCCAACTCATATGCATGGTAGATTGCAAAACTGGCCACAATGCCCACCCCTGCAGTCACAGCCTTGGCTATGTGAAGGTGCAGCACCTGCTAGCAAGAGGTGGAGTTGCTTTCCCCACCCCTGTAAGCTGGACCTGTTCCATGACTCATTTTGGCCAACAGCATGCAATGAACATGATGTGCTAACTCTGAGCCCAGGCCTCTCTGGGCTCCTGCTCTCCCTCCTGGAACCCACGACCACCACAGGACCAGCCAGCCCCCAGCTGACCTGGCAGATCTCACCCTTATGTGAGCCTAGCTAACTGGGCTGAATCTGACACAAATCAGCTGAGCCCAGCACAAACTGTCGACCCATAGAACTGTGAGCTAAGGATATGGTGTTGGTTTAAATCTCAATGTTTTGGAGTGATTTGATGTACAGCACAAATGGGCTGGCACAATACATAACCCCAATCCTCCCAATGAACTTGGCCCTGCTCTTCTGCATCAACTCCTCCCAAATTCCTTCCTAGAACTTCCCTGGAGAGGCCCCATGCAACTCACCCCTTACACTATTCTCATGAAGACCTGCAACCATTCATTTGTGCTGCCCCCCACCAAGTGTGCATTCAGGAGGCCTGCACACTGGCCCTTCCTGGTACCTGGCCCACATGATCCATGAGTGTAACAAACGGTTGTTTCTTGCCACTCAGTTTTGCAGATGTTTGTGACATAGCACCAAGTACCTTGGACAGGACCCCTCCACTCCTTGCCTTACCTCACAACGTCCACAGATGCAGCCCCCGACTTGAAGAAATCAGTGGAGTCTTCAACCTCCAGGACATTGGGGAGGATCCGCTGCCAAGCACTCTGCAAAGCAAGGCCTCATGAGAGGGTGGCCCAGGGGAGCTGGGGACAAGTGCCATTCCAGGACAGCAACCCCTGAACAGACGCGTGGACGGCCTGGGGCCGGACTGGGCTTCTCTATGTACCCTCTAAGATGTTGCCTCTTCCCAGGAGACCTAATGGTCCTGTAGCAACCACCTTCTGGGGGAGAAGGAGCTGCCACAGCCCAGGCCCCTCTGATGCTGGCCGCTGTCCTCATGCCCACCTCACCTCAACCCCCAGCTTCTTTGGGGTCTCCAGAAAGGTAAGGTCCAGCTGCTCCTGTGCCCCACTTGCCTTGGTGCTAGCATCCAAGTTCTGGTGTCCCCAGTGTGACACTGATGCCCGGGTGTTGTGGCAGCAGGCTGGGGACAGGGTGGGCCTCAGGGTGACTATGAGGCTCACAGATGGGCTCAGAAGACCCGGGTCTTGACCTCACCAAGATGCTAACTGGTCTATGTCCTATGAAAGATTGAGTCTGGGACCTACGGAAGGCAGCAGTGCCCAGCCAGCCAGCCCTGTAGACGTGGGTGCTCAGCCAAGGCACCCAGTAAGGCTATCCGGCAGTCAAGATGGAACAGTTGTTCCTTGGGCAGGCTGCTGGTGAGGCCCAGTGGGACAGGAGCCAGGAGGGGCCCCAGCAATACCAGGCCAGGTCCCCACTCTCTGGATGAACTCCAGGCCATTGTCAATCACAGGCACAGGTCGGAGGGTGAGGCATGAGATACTGGTCCAGGCCCAATCAGAACCAGTCCCCCAACACCTGGCACAAGCACCCCGGCTCTGGTTCTCCTCTTTCTTTCTTGGAAAAGTGTCATGGATCTGCCCTTCCCACCCTCAGGGGACCATTAACAGTAAACCAAGCCACTCACTGTCTGCCACACACCTGCTGCCTGCCCCTCAAGACCTCGGCTGGGCTCTCACCTGCTGACGACACCTTCCCCTGACCCCCAGCTAATATTTAAGTCCTGGGCATCCTTAAGGGTCCAACTTCTATGTCATCTGTTCCCTGAAACCTTCACTGGCCACTCTACTGGCAGGATCTATCTGCCTCAGACCACACTGCTTGAGGCCACCAGTTGTCCACTGCTGGATGGCACCTGCAAGACACAGGGCCCTTATCAGATGGGAGTAGAGCCATGGAGGGGCAGTGCGGCAGACTGGCCACTGAATGCACCATGAAGCCACAGCCCACCAAGCCATGAAAATGCAGGCAGCCCCTCGGTGCTGACCACAGTTGTGTGAGGATTCTGTGTGTGAGGCAGGCAGAGAGTATGGACTACAGGGAGAGTCAGGAAACACAATGTTTGTGCCATGGGCAGCACTTGCCCAGCCTCAGCTCAGGAGGGAGTAGGGGGTACTAGCCTACTACCTGCATAGCCCACAGCGGGCTCTTGGAGTGTTCTGCTGAACGGCTACAGGCCAGGCCCCTCCACCAACACTGGGCAGCTAGCTGCACAGCCCCAGATTGGCCTCTCGTTGTCTCAGCCATATCCCCTCTAACCCATTGGTCTCCAGACCACACATCCTGGAGACCAAGTGCAGTTGTGAGCAAGGAGGCTAATGATAGCCATTCTAGTGATGATCCTGGGGTCTGCACAGTGCACAGCTGGAGAATTCGAGCCTAGCCCTCCGCAGCCCAGACTCTACTTGTCAGGCCTTGACTCTGTAACTGGGACCTGCAGGTACTGAGGGCACCTACTGGATAAAGCTGTTATCATGAATAAACACATTGCTCTTCCTGGAGGGTCTAGAACTCGTATATGCACAGTGAACACATACAAACCTGAAAGAGCCAATCCTTCCAGATGGAGCCCCAGCAGCTAACTGGGTCTAAATTTAAAACAGAGCCAAGTGGCCATTTCCTGTCTAGGGGGTCACACATATGCTCTGGGTTCCCCCAAAATCTGTACCTTTTTATCTCTGGGTCTTTCAGAGCTCAACTGAACCAGCCAATCAGGGCTCAGCTGTACCAACCAATTAGAACTGGTTTCAATCCTTCCTTTGTGTGGGAACCTGGGTGAGCGCTTTTGCTATAAAACCCCAGCCTTACCATTGTTCTGAGGAATGCACCTTACTGTTAGACCGGCAGCTGCCTTTGCATGATTTGCAAACTGGTCGCTGGAATAGTCTCTGTTCTCCAAATTCCTTTTCTGAGAACTTTTGTCCACAGTACACACTCTAGAAATGGCTGCTTTGCTCATGATGATGCTTAGACTTATTGTCAGTGTGTACTGAGTTCCTCGAAGACGTCAGCTACTCAACTAAACCTTTTCATGTGTGTTATCTTCTTTACCAGTCACAACATCCACTGAGGAAGGGCTTATTATTCCCTTTTTACAAATGCAGGACTCAGCTGCAGCTGTTGTAAGATAGCATCTTTTGACTTGGGTCTGCATCTACAAACAGATGACCCTAGCTCATCACCAGGGCCACTTAGCTGTGGGCTCCAGGAGGGCTGTCTGACCAGCTGGCCCTGCAACCCCAGGGCAGGCCAAGTCAGGGCCAGAGCCACTGCTCCAGGGATATCTTTAGATATCCAGGGATATCTAAAAAAAATCAGAATTTTTTTAAACAGACATTCAAAGTATTCCACTTTCAAGTAAGGAAGTCACTGGTTCTCAGTGCCTTTGGATCACACAAGTGCCTCACGTCCATCCTTGCTGAGCCCTGCCCCACATCTGCTGTTAACACCCACAGTCCCCAGCTGTGTCCGGCTGACACTGCCCCTCACACCCTAGGCTCCAGCTCCAGTGCCCTCCCATGGCAGCTCCCTGAACACAGGGAGGCCTCTTCCCTGCTCGAGCCTTCTTCCTTCTCTCTTGAAGGTCTTCCTGCAGATCTTTACTCTCCACTCAGGGGAGAAGGTTAGAGTGGGAGGGAGCAGGAAGGGTCAGGAACAAATTCCAGGCAGTGAGCGTGGATGGAAATTCAAGTTGAGAAGACTGAGTCTCAGAGATGGAAGCTCCCTGCAGCATCACACTTGGGCAAAGCTGGATTGGAGCCCAGGTGTGCCTCATGGGCAGCCTGTGCTGGTCACAGCCTGGGATGCTGCCTCTGGCACAGCCTTTCTGGAAGGCTCCAGTGCTTACATTCTAATAACAAGGACATGAGCTTGACACCTGACTCTTTGAAATATTCCAGGAGCTTCTGTTCCATTTGTTAACTGTTGACAATGAGCCCTTGAAAGAGTTAGACTGAATTGGCCAGATCCCAGGGCCCCAGTTGCAGAGGAAGGAGGAACAAGAAGACAACAGAAAGCTCCAAGACAAGACAGAAGCAACACTGCACCTGGGGCCAGCGCAGACACCCACAGAGGCTGTAGGTGCCAACTCCAGGGAGTGTGATTTGCAGAACACATGTGCACCGCACAAGCTGTCCAACTGGATGGCAGCCCTGAAGTTGCCTCTTACCCGCACGGCCTCCGCAATAACCAGCTCCGCCTCCGTCAGCTCAAGGGCACTGCTGCCTGCCCCCTTAAAGAAGTTCGAGGCCGGGATCATTTTGCCATCCTCCAGCTGAATGTTCTTCACCAGCAGCTGCAAAAGGAAGGATTTCACAGTTCCTGTGGTCGGACTTGAGACAGTGACGAAGGAGTTCCGCACGGGGTGCTGTGCTGGACACTCCAGCCTTGTCTCCAAGCTTCAGCTGAGGATGGAGCAGGGAGTCCCAGGTTTGTGATGAGGAGTTCAGAGTGGGGAGGCCACCATTCCAGGTACACAAACTGCAAAGCTTGTGCCCCCCACCCCACAGCTGCTCCATTTTCCATCACCTACCCCCACCATGTTTTCACTTTGTTTTTAATTGTAGTCACTTTATTACTTCTATAAAAAAGGATTTCTGGGGATCAAAAAAAGTAAAAGTCATTCAGGCACCACATAGAAAATCAACTGAGAAAAACAACTAATCCTGCAATCACCCAGTAGCTCCCAGAACCGCCACAGAAGCACCTGGAGAACATCACCAGATGCCTGTCTGGGACACAGAGGTGGGAAGAGGAGAGGTTGAAAAAAAATCTGGCCGCCCCTGCAGTCTACAGCTTCAGGACAGTACTTCAAGCTGGTCCCAGGTAGAGCCTGCATCCAGCCATCAGTTTAAGGGGATTCTGGCTGCCAGACGTGAACTACCCTCACTGCAGCATGTTGCTCTGGGATACTCTCGTGTCTGCCTCAGATTTATTGTATTTAATAACATGTTTGAATTGTTTGGGGCCTGCTTGTTTATCAATAGTTTTTTAACAAATGCCTTTCTTAGGGGCCAGAGAAAAAAACATGTGTAATAAAAGAGTTATGGATAAGCTCATGAGTGGGTGCATGTCTCTATGCGTCAAGAGTGGCTATGTAAGAATGGCACCCTCTGTGCATGCTCTGGCAGAACTGGAGCTGGCTTCCTGGCCTGTCCTTCACCCCACTACCTTTTGAAGATGTTCTGGAGCTTTCTGCAAGCTAAAGCCCAGCCAGACCCCACAGGGCATGCCTGAAAGATGTTTCGACCCAGGGTCTTCTGGGTAGATCTGTGGGGAGCAGGGTGTGTGAGCTCAGCTGGTCTCTCCTCACTCCCCTCCCATCCTGAACACCTCTGGACAGTGGACCAGGCTCTTGTGAGAGAGCTGGTAACTAAGCTTCCTCTTAGACACTTAGTTGCCTTCTTTGCATTGCTGTCTTTGCTGGTCTCTGGGCAGATGCTGTGGGTGCCCTGCTCAGATCCCCCGTGGCAGGTGCCCTGTCCTCCAGCTGCAGTACAGGCTGGATGCCAGCAGCCTGGACTGTTCCCTCCTTGCTTGTTGTGGATGGATAAGAGCTCCTGAACACAGAGGAGGCTGAGGGACTATACCTGATGGGTCCTCCACCCCACCCCAGAGCAGCTGAAACCAAAGACTGCTGGAGGTGGGGACAGGTGGGTATAATTGGAGGGTGCAGTTAATACTCCAAAGCCCACCCTGAGAGCAGCACCATTTCTCTTGAACCTTTACATTTGCTTTGCTCTCCTCTGCCCTTACTGCCTGGAATGATATTCTGGAACATTGCCTCAGTAAATCACTTGCACAAGATTTTTTACCTTAGACACTGCTTCTAGGGAACATGACCTCAGACAGATATTCTCTTGCAACTGCATATATCAATCAAAACACTACACTGGAGACATCAACAGCAGCCTAGACCCTCCGACGGGAGCACGGTGGACTGGACACCAAGAGCAAGTGAAGGCCAGTCCCGACACTGCCACGCCTCACTCCAGCTGGCCGGACACAGCAACACGGCTGGGGTACCGCGCCCATGGGGTTTGTCCAGACCCTGTCAGTGCAGGAAGACCCCGCCTGCTCTCCCTACCCCCGGCTGCTCATGTGAGAAGGAGTAGTAGAGTGCATATTAACAGGATGCTACCATGGCCAACACCAGCATCAGGGCTTTGGAGCCAGAATTTCAAAGTCTGAATCCCAGCTCTGCCACAGGCTAGCTTGGGTGATCCTGGGCAAGTTATTTAAATCTCTGTTTTCTCCTCTATAAGGATATAATATTTGTACATATCTCATAGTGTTGTTGGGCAGATTAAATTTAATGCATATAAATTGTTCTGGCATAAAAGGTGCTCCATCAGGGTTTGCTGGTACCATGATTTGTAGTCTGCTAATAACAAGAGCAGGAGGCTGGCATGGCTCCCAAGGCTCTGCTAAGAGCCTTGTCATGTCACCATTGCATCCCCATTCAAAGAGATGGGAGCTGAGGCACAGAGGCTTAATGACCCCACACCCAGAGGTACTTAAATACTCTGATAGTCCAGAGAGGCCCTGAGCCTACGCTTCTTGGGAGTGGGGAGGGCTTCTCTCTGATTCTGGGTTACCTGACACTCACACAGGGCACTCAGCCTGGAGATGGGTGCCTGGCCAGGAAGGGCAGGGAACCCAGTTTCCCAGAACACAGAAGTGAGTAAACTGCCTCGGACAGCCCGTGCTCGGGGCCAGCCAGGCAATCAGGGACAGAGCAGGCTCAGTGTTCCCTCCTGGGTCTGGTTTTTTTCCATTTTCTCCAGAGGAGCCTAGGGTCTTCCTGTGAGGCTTGAGCCCAAGGACAGGAGCATGAGTAGCCTTGAGCAGGTGAGTGACTCACAACCCTTACCATTCTGTCATCATTCCCAAAGAGGATGAGTCCTGCTTTGGTGACCACCCCTGGCCGATGGGCTCCTGGAATGGGCAAAGTATCTCCCTCGGGCATCAGGCCTGAAGTGTTCAGTGTTGAGTTGAAAAATGTCAGTTTCTGTCAAGGGAAGAAAAAGCAAAAGACAGTGGGTGAGAAGAAGCCCCTGAAGCCAACAGCCCTGGCAGGACTGAGCAGGGCTGGGAGGAGGGAGGTGGGCCAGTGGCAGCTGAGACCTGGGAGCCAGCTCAAAGCCCATGTGACCTCTGAAGCCCTTCCTCCTGGGGCACAAACAGGACCTGGAGGAGCCTCAGTGGCCTCAGGGAGCTGATGGCAGGGCTGCCTCAACCTCATGTACCCCATAAGACCCTTCTCCTTGGCCCATGGCCTCAGACATCAGGTGCACAGACTAGGGGAGAATGTGCTCCAGGCATTACGGAGAGAGGCCACTTGCCCTCAGGGTGCTGCCAAGCAGTGGTCCCTTTGATCAGAAGGTGTATTTGCTAGTACAAAGGGCTCTGCATTGGTGAGAACAGCAGAGAGCCTTCCAGCCACAGTCTAGGCAGTTGGCTGGAGGTCAGGGGTCTGGACAGTATGAGACTGTGTGGGGGATAAGATAGCCCTTGAGGTTTGCACAAAGACCACCATATGCAGTCCTGCCACCCCTGATGCCTCACTAGAGCCTGTGACCCCCCAAGGCTCCCCATCTTCAGCATCTGGCCTGTCCATGCCTGGCCCTGAATGTGCTGTCCCACCCTGCCTGAGGCCAAGTCAGAGTCAGCACTGGGCCTGTGGTCTCTGCAAGCCCAATGGTGAGACTCAACCAATACAGCTGGGTCCCTGGGGCTCTACAAGGGCCTGGAGCCAGCTATGAAGGACATCTATCCTTTAGCTACTGGAGGCTGGGTAGGTCTCTCATTCCTGGGGAAAGGCTGGGATGCTTAGGGGTACCCAGTGGGAATAGGGGCCAAGGTAATAGCTATTTATTATACCAACCAGTCCAAACATACGTGATAGTTTTATGGCCAGTGGGATACACTAATGCACCTGGCTGGATTCCAGCCATGCAGGGACACACCTGTTCACAGGCCTCTGTCCAGGCTCCCGGCACCTTGTCGTTCCCACGGATCCAGTTGTGAATGGCCTCTGCCGGCTGGTCCCAGTTGATCTGTGGGTAGCAAGGTGCGTGTGCTCAGCTGGTCTCTCCTCACTCCCCTCCCACCCTGATGATGTCTGGATAGTGGAACAAGCTCTTGTGAGAGAGTCAGTAACATCAGCTTCGTCGTAGACACTTGCTGGAGTCCCTGAGCTGGTGTGCCCAGTTCTGGGTGCTCTCTGACCCTCAGTCTCTCATGGGCTGGGCAGACTTCAGAATGGTTTGGGGAAGATAATGTTCTGCCACTCAGACCCCACACAGAGGCCCCAGTGCAATGTGCTCAGACCTGTCCCATAGGGCCCCACTAGCCTTTCCTCACTGGCAGCGCTCCTGTAAGTCCCCACACAGCACCCCATACTCATGAGCTGGGACACAGCCCACAGGCTTCTGAGGCTCCCTAACAGGCTATTGCTCCAGAGACCTGCACTGTCCATCACACCTCACCTTGGAGACTGCTTGCACTACGACTGACGTTTTAACCCACTAATTCCCGATCTTCTCCCTACCTGTGGGCTTTGCATGCCCATTCCTCCTAAAGAGGAACAGGAAAGAACCTGAAATGGACCCTGTTCCCTACCCTTCCAGGTGCCACAGGCCTCGTCCTCCACAGCAATTTTCACGCATCCCTGACCTGGGCTTCCCTTTCCTCTAGCCTCAAAGAATTACAACCTGCACCATCCAGACTGAACCCCAGCCTCCTCAGGCTGCCCTCTACACCCCTAGTCTGCTCACAGGCAGGCTTGGGGAAGAACCCAGCACTCACCTTGGCAGTCTCCTTCTTCTGAATCCCCTCATAGGTGGCTCCTTCCTCAGGCTGAGGGAGTCTGGGGGCTTTGCCCTCAGCGATCAGCCTCACTGCCTGCACCTGGGGAGATCCAGTGGGTTGCCATCCCCATCAGTAGGACCTTACCCCCTCCCAGCCCCAGGGCCCCACACTAAGACTGGGCTCTTCCCCAGACTGAACAGACTTGCCTGGCACACAGCAGGCACCCAAGAAACGCCTGCCACATGAACAAGGGAGTCAGTGTGAACCTAACTCCTGCTGCACAATGGACACAGACCCGCCCTCTCTACCTGGCAAAGGCGTAGATTACATAGATCTTACATCTTCTGAGATCTTAGCAGATTATATAAACTGTAAAGCCCTGCAGGTATAACACAGACACAGATGTCCATGTTGCTGTCTAAGCCTTCTCTGCCTTGTAAGGAGAGTGAATCTTGAGCCCTGTGGTGGGCTCGAAGGTGCAAGTTTGGAGGTCAGAGATGAAGCAGGAAGTAGTTTCTCTGTGACAGGAAAGAGGAAAGTGATGGGAAAGGAATCAGGGGAGAGGGAGGAGAGCCAAGGAGCCTGGGTCCACGTGAGCGAGAGCCTAAGGGAAGAGACCAAGAGGTGCCAAAAATGGGAAGTGATGGGTGTCAGCGCGTCTGAGGCAGGGCTGCCAATGGAGCCCTCTATGGTGATGGGCAAGTTGTAAGTCTGCACGGTCCGACACGGTGGCCAGGGAACTTGGAATGTGGCTGAGATTGGGGAACTGAATTTTTCAGTATAATTCATTTTAATTAATTTAATAGCTGCATGTGACCAGTGGCTGCCTTGTTGGACAGTGCAGCTTCAAGGAGTATTTGAGTTGCTTGCCGTGGAAAGCATAGGTAAGCCCCTTCTCTGTCCCACTAAATCTCCAGCAAGTTTACTTTGCTCACTACTTTTGTGAGCAGGTCAGTGTGTGCCGAAGACAAGTTTAACATAACTGAAAAATAAAAGGCAATGGCCAGGAGCTGAGGACAAGGGGACACTGGACGCTGGGGCTGCCCTTCCTGCTGCTCCCAAAAAGCGAGGTCTCCCCAGGGCCTCCATCCTCCTGCCCCCTGAGTGGACAGCACCTTTGCCTCAGGCCCTGCCTGCCAGCCAGCCCGCCCTCAGGAAGGGACGATTCCCCACTTTCCCCCATCCCCCATCCCCGTGACCACAGGGCACAGCCTTCCCAGCTTGCTGCAGCAGGAAGCATGTGAATGAGTCAGCCTATCAGAACACTCCATCATCCCAGCCAGTGATTGGCTCATGATATCACATGACCCCAAAACCGGCCAACCTGATTTGTGATCAATGAATTCCAGGAAAGTGTTTTATCAGAACATTCCATCACCCCAGCTGGTGATTGGCTGATGAGGATCACAAGACCCAAAAACTGGCCAGTCAGAATCTCCCCTGATTTGTGACTGATGAAAGAGTGTTTCTTTCATCATTAGGCTCTGGCTCACGTGGACCCAGGCTCCTTGGCTCTCCTCCCTCTCCCCTGATTCCTTTCCCACCACTTTCCTCTTTCCTGTCACAGAGAAACTACTTCCTGCTTCATCTCTGACCTCCAAACTTGCACCTTCGAGCCCACCACAGGGCTCAGGATTCACTCTCCTTACAAGGCAGAGAAGGCTTAGACAGCAACATGGACATCTGTGTCTGTGTTATACCTGCAGGGCTTTACAGTTTATATAATCTGCTAAGATCTCAGAAGATGTAAGATCTATGTAAGTCAAATCCTTGAGCTACAATGGCTATCTTTCCTCTAATTCAGGGCAGCCAAACTGAGAATGAAGCTAATCACACAGAAAAAAGCAGAATCAACGAGTCAAGAAGGAGAGAGAAATAGAATCCTAATGACATCATGGCTGAAGCTGCTGGATTGAGCAGGGCATGACCCCATCCCTGCCTTTAGCCTTGTCTATTAAATGGGCCCCAAAATGTCCCCTTTTTGCCAAACACTTTTTGAGTTGGGTTCTGTGCGTTGTGAGCAAGAGTTCCTCCTAATACAATACACTGTTTGTCCTAATCCTACCTCTGAAACCTTGAAGTGAGAGCTCTCTCCCTCTAGAATCCTGAATTTGGGGAACAGATTCCTGGCCTCCAGGAGCAGTGGGCTGGATCTAGGAAGGGTGCTCGAGGGTGCATCGGGGCGGACAGGGCACAGAGGCTCCAGAACCTCACCATCCCTTTGATGCCTTCCGGGAAGAGGAAGCGGTTGTACAGCGTGCTCACGGTGTCATCCGGCAGCACCTCGCACTCCTTCTGCAGCAGAAGGTCCCCGGTGTCCAGACCATCGTCTGCCCAGAAGATGGAAAATCCCCCTTTCTTATCTCCATGAATGAGGGTCCTAGGAAGCAGAAGAGTGAAACCCGGAGCCCGTGATGAAGGGCCACAGAGGACGCCCTGGGTGCAGCCCGGTGGCCCTGCCACCCTTCAGGAAGCCCTCTCTCCCCAGGTGGAGGAGTGATACTGGCTCCGGCAGGAAAGGGAAGAAGGAAAACAGTATGTACTGATGCCAACCATGGGCCAGGAATTGTGCTAAAAGCCATATAAGACTTACGTAACTGAGTCCTCACAGCAGAGATAATAGGTATGTTATACTCGGTTTACAGATAGGGTAACTAAGGCCCAGAAAAGTGAAGTGACACCAACAAGGTCAGAGAGCATGAATCCCAACAGACCAGTCTGACTACGAATCCACTCTCTTTTCTCAACTCAAATGTCTTCCCTTTTTGACCACCCATCTGCCTTGTCAACCCATTTGTTATCTTCTTGTGACTTCTGTCACCTCAGACTACCTTGTGGAGGCCATCCTTTGCTCCATCTTTATCTCTTTCTACATACTTTGCTGCCTAGAGCAGTGGTAGTGGAGGTAGTAGGACCCCTGGCCCACCTGGCTGGGCCTCCTGGTGCCCTCCCTGTCCCAGCTGGGGGATGGGAACACTGACAGTGCCAGCTTCTTGGAAAACTGTGGGAATGCAGAGTGCTTAGCAACACCTGCTCCCAGTGCTCTAGAGCCTTCTTTCATTGATAACCTTGCACAGCCTGTTCTGCAGCTGACATCTGGCAGCACAGGACAGGCACCTGAGTGATACCCACTCTGCAGTCGTAGAAATGCTCTGGGCTAATGGAAAGCAACAAGTCAGAGCTGATGGAGGGACATGTAAGCCCTATATGTGCTTTTGGCTCCCTGTGTTTTTGCCCCATCTCACCAGTTGATGGCTGAGGCCCCTCGGTGCCTGGGGAGCAGTGACGGGTGATATATGATGGAGCCATGCCGGGGGGCACTGATGATCTCCATAGGGATGAACTGGCTGCAGAAGGGCAGGACGTTGAGCTCAGCCCCCAAAGCCTGGTATTTTGCCACAACATCAGGCAAAGCCTGTCCTTTTGCACGCCACCGGGTGAACTTGAATACTGGCACTCCATCCTTCTCAGCTTGCAGACCTGTGGGACAGTGGATAAGAAACTGGCCCCTCTCTATCACTCACACACACGTGGCCACCTCTGCCTTCCCAGCAGAGTGGTTAATGGGGCTTCTTTCCGTGCCTGCCCTCTCACCCTACTCCAGCCAGGTTCCATCAGGCAACACAGACGGGATGCACCATTACCCGTCTGTGGGACTCCCCATTACCACAAATTGTGCAGTCGAGTTTTCCACATTTGGGGAAATTGCAGGGGTCAGCACATCCAGAGTACAATGGAGAAGCCTCACCCTGGGAAAACCACCTTTGTGATCGGGTCTTTCCCTGCCAGGTGAGTAGAGCACTGTGTGTTTTGACAGCAGTCCCAGCAATGGTGATGCCGTGCATGCCCACCTTTCAGAACACAGACCCCCAGTTCAGAACATAGCGCCCTTCCCAGGCATGGATGCTGGGTCAGAGAAGCTCTGTGTGGGACCTGGGACCAGGCAGGGCTTCTCTACAACCCTTCTCCAGGACACTACCACCACCCATAACAGGTGGGGAGGGGATCGCCACTTTATTCCAGCAAAGCCCAGCAGCCAGTTGACACTGGAGCAGGATTCGAGGTAGACCACTTATGGCTGCCTCCTAGCCAGAGAAGAGGCCCCGAAGACTTTGGCTCTCAGCCTCCCACCCACTGCTTCTCCTCTGCCTGGGCAAGCCGGCTGCCCTCCATTGGCTTCCCTGTTGCGGGCGTCTCACTCACCCAGTGGGTCGGCCTTCCCATCCTTGTCTGGAACAGTGAACACACCCACCACTTCGTGGCCCTCCTTCCTCAGGTGGCAGTAAACTTCCTGGCCAAACAGGCTCTGCCCAATCACTGCAATCTTCATGGCAGTACGATGGTTGGAAGGACCTGGGGAAGGAATAAGGCAACAACTAGGCAGAGATCGCTGGTCTCAGAGAAGCCAGCCCTGATTCAAGCCAGGGCAGCTCATGGCACCTGGCCTGCTCTACCCCAAACCCCTCTGTGACTCTGTGGGAGGCAGGACACTGAGGGGAGACTGCCACTGTAAGAGGGACCAGAGGAAAGATGTACACATGACCCGAAGGATCGCTAATGTCAGAATATTCAATGACAGTGGGTGAACTGGATATGGATTGTAGAATTAGGGGATTCCCTTTTGAAACCTTCCAAACTGGAACAGAATGCTAGTTGTCAAGATGTTTGAGATGTATTTGAGCGTATTTCTTTAACTAACCAGTTCTATGGCCTTGGTCAAGTCACACTGGTTCATGAGAAAGATGCCACATCCCTTAAATGGCTTTTAGCCTAGAGATCAGGCTTATTCCTCTGAGCCAGGAGCCAGAAAAGGACCACAGGGAGCCCCCGCTGAAGGGGCTGTCCAACTGAGCTGCAACAGAAAAGGGGCCTGGGTGGGCAGGCCTGAGGATGAATGTGGTGGAAAGTGGAATGGGGTTCCACTAAGGAAGATGTGTGGGATGAAGCCTAGCTAATTATGCACATTCTCTAAAGATGGGTCATTCATTCACCTCACACGTATTTGTAAAACCTAAACTATTATTTACTTAATACATTTCTTTAAATTGTCCATTTACCAAAATAAGAATTTTTTAGGAAATTTTTATTAAAGCAGAGTATACTTCATATATACAGAAAGTGCACAAATCATAGATATGTAGCTCAATGAATTTCACAAACCAAACACATTATTGTCATCATATATACATATATATGTATATATATATATATACATATATATGTATATATATATATATACATCCCCTTTATATGTATTAATCTTACATAAATGGAATAATATAGTGTTTTGCAGATTTTCTCCCTCAACATTATCTTTGTGGTTGCATGTAGTTGTACTGAGTTTATTCTCATTGCTGCAGAGTATTTTGTTATGTGGATGTCCTGAAGTTCATTTACTTACTCTACTGTTAAGGGAATTTGGGTAGTTACCAGTTTGAAGGTATTACAAATAGGATGCTACAAAGCTTTTTGCACACCATCTTCATGGTACATATATACATATCTCTGTCACATATGTACTTAGGGTGGAATTCCTGGGTTATAGATATGAAAATTTTCAGCTTTAACGGATTCTGCCAGTTTTCCAAAGTGGTTGTACCAGTTTCCACTTTCATGTGCTCTCCATCTTGGCTTGTGTCTTCATTTTAGCTCTTTTTCTACAATGAAATTCAGCTGCCTCATTGAGGTTTAACTTGCAATTCCCTGGTGACCAATGAAGTCGAGCAACTTTTCCTATGTTTCTTGGCCATTTGGATATCCTTTTGTCTATTTTTTCCATTCGGTGGTCTTATTCTTATTGAAAGGGAGTTTGTTGTTGTTCTGTTTTGTTTTTAAATCATCTAGACTGTGAGTTCTCTGTCAGATATGTGTATGGAAAATATCTTCCTTAATTCTATAGCTAGCCTTTCTCATCCTCGTATAATGTCTTTTCATGAACAGATGTTCTTAAATTTAACATGGTACATTTTATCAAACATTTCCTTTATGGTTAGTGGTTCTTGTATTCTATTTTAAAAACCTTTGCCTACTCCAAGCTCATGAAGATGTTGTCCTTGTCATTCAAGATCTTTATTGTTTTTCCTTTTACATTAGATGTGCAATCCCTCTGGAACTGGTTTTTGCATACAATGTGAGGTAGAAGTCCAGAATTTTTTTTCCATATGGATATAAAATTAACCCAGCACTAGTTACTGAAAAGATGTCTCTTCATTGAAAAGGAGCATACATGTATATGTCTGTCTTTGAATCTTTGGTCAGTTTGTCTAAATTTGCATTTAGTATAGCTTTAAAACGTTTTCATTGTTGTCATTGTAGTAGTGAAGATACACAACATAAACCTTTATTGTAGTTGACCTACCTAGTAGTTGCGAAGTGGTATTTCATTGTGGTTTTGATTTGTATTTTTCTATTGAATCAGGATGTTGAATATCTTTTCATATGCTTTTTGGTCATTTGTATACCTTCTTTGGAGAAATGTTTATTCTAGTTCTTTGACTCATTTTAAAAATTAGTTTGTCTTTTTTATTGTTAGCATATAGAAATACAATTGATTTTGTATATTGATGTTGTATTAATCAGCACCTTAATTGATTCACATATAAATTTTCATACAGTGTAAATTCTTTGTGGTTTCCTAAGTATACAATCATGTTACTATGTTGATTTTATTTCTCTCTTTCCAATCCTGAAGTCTTTCATTTCATTTACTTCCTTTTTGCACTTGCCAATTTGCCCACTACAATATTGAATATAGATGGTGACAGTAGATCCTGTCTCATTCCTGTGACCTTGGGAAGAAACCATTCAATATTTAACCATCAGTTATCTTTGGGGAATTTTGGTAGATAGACTAGCATATTATGAAATTTGTCTTATTAATGTATTTCTGGCTGCCAATCATGACAAGGAGTAGTATTTGATTTGTTTTGTTTTGTTTGGATTTGTTTTTTGCATTTTTTTTTTTTTTTTTTCTGAGACAGAGTCTTGCTCTGTCTCCCAGACTGGAGTACAATGGTGCAATCTTGGCTCATTGTAACTGCCCCTTCCCGGACTCAAGTGATTCTCCTGCCTCAATCTCCCGAGTAGCCCATGCCCCACCACCCCCAGCTAATTTTTATATTTTTAGTAGAGATAGGATTTCACCATGTTGACCAGCTGGTCTTGAACTCCTGACCTCAGGTGATCCACCTGCCTCAGCCTCCCAAAGTGCTGGGATTACAGGTGTGAACCACGGTGCCCAGCCTTTATTTGTTTTTTAATCTAAGCATGTAAGAAATACTGACGTGAACCAGTCCCAGTGGCTCCCGACTGCAACCCCAGCACTTTGGGAGGCTGAGGTGGGCAGACTGCTAGAGGCCAAGAGTTCAAGACCAGCCTGGGCAATGTAATGAGACCCCATCTCTACAAAAAATACAAACGAATTAGCTGGGCATGGTGGTTCATGCCTGTAGTCCCAGCTGCTCAGGAGGCTGAGGCAGGAGAATGACTTGAGTCTGGGAGGTTGAGGCTGGAGTGAGCCAAGATACTACCACTGCACTCCAGCTTGGGCGACAGAGTGAGATGGTGTCTCAAAAAAAAAAAAAGGCAAGGTTGGGAAGTGCAGAACAAGAAGAGAAGAGAAGAGAAGAGAGAAGAAAAGGAAAAGAAGAAATATCGATATGTCAACTACTTCCTTTAACAAATATCCTATTCAGGTTTTGTTGTAGCTTTCTCTTTTTTTTCAACTTTTATTTTAGAAACAGGGGGTGCATGTGCAGGTTTGATATATGAGTATATTGCACCCAGGTAGTAAGCACAGTACCCAGTGGAGTTTTTTCAACCTATTCCCCTACCACCTTTGGCAGTCTGCAGTGTCTGTTGTTCCCATTTTATGTGCATGTGTGCTCAATGTTGAGATCCTACTCACAAGTGAGAACACGCAGTAACTGGTTTTCTTTTTCTGCCTTAATTCACTTAGGATTATGGCCTCTAACTCTACCCATATTGCTGCAAAAGACATGCTTTCACTCTTTCTTTATGGTTGTGTAATATTCCATGGTAGATATGTACCAGATTTTATTTATTTAATCCACCATCATTGGGCACCTAGGTTGATTCCCTGTCATTGCTGCTGTGTATAGTCCAATGATGAACATACAAATGCTCGAGTCTTTTTCATATAATGATCTATTTTCCTTTGGGTATATACCCAGTAATGAGAATGGTGGGTTCAATGGTAGTTCTAAGGTCTTTAAAAAATCTCTAAACTTTTCTTTAAGAAACTTCCACAGTGGCTGAGCTAATTTACATTCCCACCAACAGTGTATAGTGTTCTCTTTTCTCCATAGCCTCACCAGCACTATTGTTTATTGACTTTAGTAATAGCCATTCTGACCAGAGTAAGATGGCATCTCATTGTGATATTGATTTGCATTTCTCTAATAATTAGGAACATTTTAAAATTTTTGTTGTGTGCTTGTATATCTTTTTTTGGTGTCTGTTCATGTCCTTTGCCCATTTTTAATGGGGTTATTTGTTTGTTGCTTGTGGATTTATTTAAGGTTCTTATACATTCTGGATACTAGACCTTTGTCTGATGCATAGTTTGCAAATATTTCCTCCCATTCTACAGATTGTCTGTCTAATCTATTAATAGTTCTTTTGCCATAAAGAAACTCTTTAGTTTAATTAGGTATCACTTGTCAATTTTTGTGTTTGTTGCAATTGCTTTTGGGGACTTAACCAAAAATTATTTGCCAAAGTTGATATCAAGAAGGGTTTTTCCTAGGTTTTCTTCTAGGATTTTTATAGTTTGAGGTCTTACATTTAAACCTTTAATCCATCTAGTGTTAATTTTTGTATGTGGCTAAAGAGTCCAATTTCATTCTTCTGCATATGGTCAGTCAGTGATCCTAGCATCATTTATTGAGTAGGGAGTCCTTTCCCTGTAGCTTGTTTTTGTTGGCCTTGTCAAAGATCAGTTGGTTGTAAGTGTGTGGCTTTATTTTAGAGTTTTATATTCTGTTCCATTGATCTCTGTATCTGTTTTTGTACCAGTACCATGTTGTTTTGGTTACTATGACCTGATAAAATAGTTTGAAGTCAGGTAGTGTGATGCCTCCAGCTTTGTTATTTTTCCTTAGGATTGCTTTGGCTATTCAGGCTTTTTATTGATTCCATGTGAATTTTAGAATAGTTTTTCTAATTCTGTGAGGAACAGTGTTGGTAGTTTCATAGGAATAGCATTGAATCTGTAAATTGTTTTAGACAGTGTGGACATTTTAACAATATTGAGTCTTCCAATCTATGAGCATGGAATGTTTTTCCATTTATTTGTGTAATCTCTTATTTCTTTCCGTAGTATTTTGTAGTTCTCCCTGTAAATATCTTTCACTTCCTCAATTGGCTGTATTCATAGGTATTTCATTTTCTTTGTGGCTACTATAAATGGGATTGTGTATCTTGATTTGATCCTCAGCCTGGACATTATTGGTGTACAGCAATGCTACTGATTTTTATACATTGATTTTGTATCCTGAAATCTTACTGAAATAGTTTATCAGTTCTAGTAGCCTTTTGGTGGAGTCTTTAAGCTCTTCTAAATATAGAATCATATTGCTGGTGGAGAGAGACAGTTTGACTTCTCCTTTTCATATTTTGATGCCTTTTATTTATTTTTCTTGCCTGATTGCTCAGGCTAGGACTTCCAGTATTATGTTGAGTAAGAGTGGTGACAGTGGGCATCCTTGTCTTGTTCCAGTTTTCAAGGGTAATGGTTCCAGCTTTTGGCTGTTCAGTACGATGTTGGCTTTGGGTTTGTTATAAATGGCTCTTATTGTTTTGAGGTATATTCTTTTGATGCCTCACCTGTTGAGGATTTTTATCATGAAGGGATGTTGAATTTTATCTGAAGCTTTTTCTGTATCTATTGAGATGATTATGTAGTTTTTGCTTTTAATTCTGTTCATGTGGCAAATCACATTTATTGATTTGTGCATGTTAAACCAGCCTTGCATCCCAAGAATAAAGCCCATTTGAGCATAGTATACTAATTTTTTTGATGTGCTGCTGGATTTGGTTTGCTACTATTTTGTTGAGAATTTTTGTGTCTATGTTCTTCAGGGATATTGGTCTGATGTTTGTTGTTGTTGTTGTTTGTTATGTCTCTGCCAGATTTTGGTATTAGGCTGATGCTGGCTTCACAGAATAAGTTAGATAGGATGCCTTCCTTTTCAATTTTTTGGAATACTTTCAATAGGATTGGTATTAGTACTTCTTTGTATGTCTGGTAGAATTTAGTATGAATCCATCTGGCCCTGAGATTTCTTTGGTTGGTAGTATTTTTCATTACTGATTCAGTTTTAGAGCTCAATATTGGTCTATTCAGCATTTCAATCTTTTCCTGGTTCAGAGTTGGGAAATTGTGTGTTTCCAGGAATTTATCCATTTTCTCTAGATTTTCTAATTTGTGTGTATACAGTTGTTCATAGTATTCTCTGAGAATCTTTTCTAATTTCTGTGGATTGGTGGTAATGTCATCTTTGCCATTTCTGATTATACTTATTTGGATCTTTTTGTGTGTGTGTTAATGTAGCCAGTGGTCTATCAATCTTGTGTTTTTTTGTTTGTTTGTTTTTGAAAAAGCAACTCTTGGTTTCATTGATCTTTTATACGGATTTTTGCATCTCAATTTCATTCAGTTCTCTAATTTTTACTTCTTTTCTTTGAGTGGCTTTGGGGTTGGTTTTTTCTTTTTTTCTAGTTTCTTTAGGTGAAGTTAGTTTGTTAATTTGAGATCTTTCTATCTTCTTGATGAAGGCATTTAGTGCTATAAACTGTACTCTAACACTGCTTTAGCTGCATCTCAGAGATTCTGGTAGGTTGTGTCCCTGAGTTTCATTAATTTCAAGGAATTTTTGTTTTATTTCTGCCTCAATTTCAATTTTCATGCAGGAGTTACTTAAGAGCAAGTTGTTCAATTTTCATGACTTTGTGTAGTTTTGAGAGATCTTCTTAATATTGGCTTCTATTTTCATTGTCCAAAACTGTGCTTGGTATGATTTCAATTTTTTAAAATTTATTAAGACTTCGGTTCTTTCTTAAAGTGGCTACTTCGTCTTTCAGCTTTTGGATCACTTTACCAGTAATGGCCCATAGGTAGGCTCTTAGCTGTTTGGCTCCTTTGTATTTAGGTTTGCAGCTTTGCTCTGCAGAGCAGTAGCACAGTGAATGACCAAGCACATGGTCAATATTAAAATATGATCCATGTGCAGATGAGAAGAATGTATATTCTGTGGTAGTTGGATGGAGTGTTCTGTGGATGTCTGTTAGGTCTAATTGGTCAAGTGTTGAGTTTAAGTCCAGAGTTTCTTTTTTAGTTTTCTGCCCCAGTGATCTGTCTAATGCCATCGATGCGGTGTTGAAGTCTCCCACTATTACTGTGTGATTGTCTAAGTTTTGTCATAGGCCAAGAGCAACATATTTTATGAATCTGAGTGCCTCAATGTGGGGTGCATATATATTTAGGATAATTAAGTTTTCTTGTCAGATTGTACCCGTTGTCATTATATATTGTCCTTCTTAATTTTTATTGGTTTAAAAATCTGTTATATCTGACAAAAGAATAGTGACTCTTGATCTTTTTTGTTTTCCATTTGTGTGGTAGATTTTACTCCATCCCATTACTTTGAGCCTGTGTGTGTCATTACATTTGAGATAGATCCCTTGAAGATAGCAGATGGTTTGGTCTTGTCTTTTTATCCATCTTGCCATTCTATGCTTTTTAAGTGGGGCATCTAGCCCATTTACACTCAGAGTTAGTACTGATATGTGAGATTTGTATTCTGTTATTGTATTAGTCCATTCTCTCATTGCTGTAGAGAAATGTCTGAGATTGCAAATTTATAAAGAAAAGAGGTTTAATTGGCTCACAGTTTCAGTCTGTACAGGAAGCATGGCAGCATCTGCCCAGCTTCTGGGGAGGCCTCAGGAAACTTACAATCATGGCAGAAGGTGAAGGGGGAAGCAAGCATGTCTTACATGGCCCAAGCAGGAGGGGTGGGGGAGGTGCTACACACTTTTAAAACCACTATATCTCATGATAACTATCACTAGGAGAGTACTAAGAGGATGGTGCTCGACAATTTGTGAGAACTCCACCCCCATAATCCAGTCATCTCCCATTAGGCCCTACCTCCAACATGGGGATTACAATTTGATATGAGATTTGGGTGGGGCTACAGATCCAAATAATGTCAGTCATGATGTTGTTATCTGGTTGTTTTATAGACTTGATTGTGTCATTGCTTTATAGTGCCTGTAGGCTAGGTGCTTAAGTGTGTTTTGTGGTACAAGGTATCACTCTTTCACTTCCATGTTTATCACTCTTTTAAGGACGTCATGTAAAGTTGGCCTAGTTTAAATATATTCCCTTAATATTTGGTTATCTGAGGATTTTATTTCTTCATTTATGAAGCTTAGTTTGGTAGGATATGGAATTCTTTGTTGGAATTTATTTTCTTTAAAGATGCTGAAAATAGGCCTTCAAACCTCTGGGTTGGTAGGTTTCTGCTGTGGTCTGCTGCTAGTCTGATGAGGTTCCCTCTGTATGTGACTTGACACTTCTACCTAGCTGCCTTGAAGATTTTTTTGTTTTGCATTGACCTTGGTGAATCTGATGACTATATGCTTTGGAGATGGTAATCTTGTATAGTATCTTACCAGGGTTCTCTGGTATTTCTTGGATTTGCATGTCAACCTCTTTAGCAATCACAGGGAAATTTTTGTGGACTATATCCTCAAATATATTTTCCAAGTTGTCCATTCTGTATCCTTCTCTCTCAGAAATGCTAATGAGTCTATTTACATAATCTCATATTTCTCAGAGGTTTTGCTCATTATTTAAAATTCTTTTTTCTTTACTGTTGTCTGACTAATTCAAATAACTATGAGCTCAGAGATTCTTTCGTCAGCTTGATCTATCTGTTATTAATACTTTTGATTGTATTATGAAATTCTTATAGTGAATTTTTTAACTCTAGAAGTTTAGTTTGGTTCTTTCTTAAAGTGGCTATTTTGTCTTTCAGCTTTTGGATCACTTTACCAGATTCTTTGGATTCCTTGAATTGGATTTCAACTTTCTTCTGAATCTGGATGAGTTTACTTTCCATCCAGATTCTGAATTCTATGCCTGTTATTTCAGTCATTTTTGGTTGATTAAGAACCATTGTTGGGGAGTGAGTGGACTCCTTTGGAGGTAAGGGGACACTCTGGCTTTTGAATTGCCAGAGTTCTTGTGCTGGTTCTTTCTTGTCTGAGAAGACTGGTGTTCCTTTAACTGTGACATAATTTGAGTACAGTCAGTTGGCTTCATATCTGGACATTTTCAGAGGGCCAAGGCTCTGTGCAGGATCTTTATTTGTGGGTGAATTCCTGCCTTTGGTTTCACAGGGCAAGTATTTAACAATTTTTGATCTTACAATTTGGGCTATGGTCCAGTAGATGGCGCTTAAGAGTAATGGCCCATAGGTAGGCTCTTAGCTGTTTGGCTCCTTTGTATTTAGGTTTGCAGCTTTGCTCTGCAGAGCAGTAGCTCAGTGAAGAGAGAGAGCTCTGCAGTGCTCCCAGGCCCTGGGTGAGTGTCCTCTGAGCACTGGCACTGTGCCCAGGTTTCTTTTGTTACGTGTTCTGGGCTGCAGGGCTCCTTGGGCAGAGGGAGAGGCAGGGAGGAAGGCCACACCTTTTCCAGGCCAGCCCTGTGAAAGGAGGCCTGCCGCACTCCCTCAGCAGCCCACCTCACTCACGCACGCACCCTCTCAGTGCTCTGAGAATGTGGGCTCCTCTCTACTCAAGTGCCAGCTGCAGATAGTGGCTTGGCACTTCTGAGCTCAGCATTGTAGCCCTGGGGTGAGCCCAGGCTTTATTCCCTCCCCAGCTCGTAGGCAGCAGGGATGGGGTCTCGGCAGCAGCAATGGCAGAATACCTGTCAATTGTCTCTGGGAGTTTCACCCCAGAGAAACTCAGAGCCACGTACAATGGGAGTAACCAGCTGGCACTGGGGTGGCTGCACTGTGGGGCCAATCTGGGGGCCCTGCCTGGCAAAGAGTAAGGAGAACAGGACTCATGGGGAAGACAGTCTGGCCTCCTTTGTAGGTGGCTGCAGTGTGTCGGAGGTGCGAGGAAAGCACTCAGGGTGTTTGTTCACTCCCCCGCTCAGAGGCGGCAAGGGAAATACCATAGCAGTGGCAGCAGCAGAGGGGCTGTCAGTTGCCTCTGGGAGTGCCACCCCAGAGGAACACAGAGTTGTGCTAATCAAGATGACCAGCTCGGGGCGGGGCAGCTATACGGTGGGCCCAAGCCAGGGGCAAGCCTGGTAGGGGAACCAGGGGCTCATGGCTCATGAGGAAGACAGCCTGGCTCCATCTCTGTAGAATGGCTACAGCATGCTGTGGGCCTGCAAAAGCTGTCAGGTTCTTTGTTCCCGTCAGCAATGGCAGAGAGCCTGTCAGTTGTCTCTGGGAACTCCACCCCAGAGAAACGCAGGGCTGCCACTGACTGAAGTGATGAGGTGGGAGTGGGCAGCAGTGCTAGAGGCCCAGGCTAGAAGGCCCTGCCCAGTGGAGAGGAGCCGGGGCAAACAGTCTGGCTGCCTTTCCATATGGAAGCTGCAGTGTGCAGGGGGCCTGTGACAGTTCTGGGGGCAGCAGGGGTGGGCACTGTGGCAGAGGCAATCACAATGGGCGTGTCAGGTACCTCTGAGAGTTCTAGTCTAGAGAAATGGACTGTGTGTCCAGAGCGCTCAGGCAGGGGTGGGGTGGCCACACTGTGGTCTTAGGCCAGTGGACTTTGCCTGGCAAGGTGCAGAGTCAGGACTTGCAGTCTGTCCACTCCTCAGCACTGTGGATACAGCCCCTATCCTAGGTGCACACAAGATAACCTGGCCTCCCTTGATAGCGGGGCTTCAACAGCTGGCACTGGGTGCTCAGGGATCTGAGGCCCATGGGGCCCCAGGTGGCCTTTAGCAGAAGTTCTGCCCAGACTCTAGGCAGCTTTGAGTCAGCCTAGAGGCCCCAGGTGGGGACCAAAAGGGATCTTCTGGGCCCAGCTTGGCAAAGGTCCCTGGCAGAAGTGTGGGTTCCTGGGGGCTCTCACTCACTCACCCTTTCCCCTAGGTGACTTGGGAGCCTCCCCTGGCTCCATGCCGATCCTAGGTGGGCAGCTGTCCTGCCTCTCTCCTCTCTGCTCTCCATGGGTGGCCACTGCTTCCTTGAATCCGATGAGGCCTCCTGGCCCACCCTCTTGAAGAGCTGGTGCTCACTTGCCACTCTTGGTTTTCTGTAGGAACAGTGCACACTGGTGCTTCTAGTCAGCCATCTGGGGGCTTCCCCTTTTGGTGTAGTTTTCTTTGCATTTATTCTGCTTGAGGTTTCTTGAACTGCACAAATCTGTGCCTGATATCATTTATTAGTTCAGCAGTCTGGGCAAGTCTGTGTCCGTTGTCTCAAATAAGTTTTCTGTCTCATTCTCTTTCCTCCCCTAAACTCCAGTCACATTCATTTAAAATTATTTAACTGCGTAAAAAGCTGCCATGTTCTGTCTTTCTCTTCTTGTTTCTCTTTGAACTGCAGTTTGGTTATTTTCTATTGTCTCATCTGATAGTTCAAAAATTCTCTCTGGATGGATCCAGCCTGCTGTGAAACTCATCCAGCCAAGTTCTTCATTTTGGAAAGCATTTTTTCAGTTGCAGTGTGCTCACTTGATTTTAAAATATATTTTAGATATCTGGTAAATGCTCCATCTTTTTTCTCTATTTTCTTTAACATACTGTGTTTGGTTAACACCTTGTCTGCTGACCTGACTGTATAGATTACCTGTGGGTCTGTTCTTCTCTTCGTTATTGATCATATGCTCCTGTCTCCACAGATGTCTTATAATTTTTCTATTGACTGCCATTAATTGTATATTTAAAAAGTAGATGTTCCGGATAATATTTTATTCTGTTAGAGAAAGTTCACCCTTTCCTCTGCTATGCAAATGTGGGGTGAGGGTGACAATTACCTCATCCCAGTCATGGACTGATTTTGGTTGATATTTCCTTACACTTTTAGTAAAATGTAGTCTACCTCTAGTTTGTCCCTTTTTCTAGGACATAGTCTTCCAGGGCTTTCAAATTTAGAACCAGGCAGGTCTTTGTCTCCTTAGCACTGGGAGAGAGGGGGTGTTTCTGGTCTTGTTTTCAGAAGTTTTTGGTTTAATTCTTGGCCTTCTATAGCTTAGAATTCAACAAATATCCTGAGGGAGAAATAGTCATATGTGTAGGACCCTTCAAGACTCCAATGTTGTCGCTTTTTTCCTGCATGATCAGTAAAACCTCTGCTGGTTTCACTGTCCTTAGAAGCAGTACTTGCCTGAATCAAAACACAATTCTCAGACTATTTTCCACATGTATTAGTGAGTGCCCACAGGGAAAAAGCAGCTAAAGAGTTTCACTTCACCTCTGAAAAGTCTCCTTTCACTGAAATTTTACTCCCTCTCGTCAGTTTTGCTTCCAAAGGCTTCTGGTGCCTTAAAATTCACACCCATGCAGACACACACACACATGCACACACATACACATCTATCTATCATCTACCTATCTATCTATTTATCATCTATCTACCTACAGAGAGAGAGAAAGAAATGTATCCAACTTTTCAAATTGTTCTAAGTGGAAGTATTGACCTGCTTTGAGCTATTCTATGCTATCCACATATTTTAAAAAGAAATTTTAAACAACTTGAAATTATGGGTTGCATTGCTCATCATATTACTTTAAAACATATTAGAAGGAATGCATGACTATTTGTTTTTAAATGTTAATTCATGGACCATCTAAATAAAAAGGAAACTGAAATAACACACATAAAAATGACAGTGCAGAAGCAAGCTGGCTTCACTCCCCTACCCCACAGAAAACCAAAACAAACATACAGTGCCAAGATTTTCACTAGCAATAACCCAGAATTCAAATATGAGGGTATTACCGTTCTTAGGGCCACAGAGAAGTGAAAAAAAAAAAAAAAAGGCCAAGTTGGTGGTAAGAGATCAAATTCCCACAACAGCAATGCTCTTTCTCTCATTCTGACCGGCAACAAGTACATGGAAAAGCTTTCCCCAACTAACAGTTTCTACAGTGGAAAAAGTGATACTAAGGTGGTCAACCAGCTTTCCCATGATTTTGGGTTCCTTGGCAAGAGACCTGCCCTTGCCTTAGCCCACGGGAAGCATCATGACTGTCTGAGGGAAAAATATCCCTGAAGACAGGCAGAGACAAAGGGGCCAAGTGAGACTATCATCCCCAACCCCAGAAATTCTGCTCTATAACTCAGCCAAAGGAGATGCCAGATCAGAGTGATTGCTCAGCAGCAGCACGCTGTAGGAGGTATTTCCACAGGTCCTGGGCACAAACCCCTAGCTCGCCTTCCCGCACTGCTGGGACAATCCCTTTGGGGCCTCCTCCATTTGGGACAGTCAGCTTTCTAGTCATTTCCTAGAGCTGAGGCACACTTAGGATTAAAGTGCCACATAGAGCCCAAGGCAGCGAGCTAGCAGTAAAGATTTGCTAAACAAATATATTCGATAAGAATCAAAACAAGTCAGACAAAAAAAAAAACTGGAAGAAATAATTAATCCTTCAGTGTAAAGAAATAGACATATACCTACAAGAAGCAACAGCAAACAGGGAATCGAGACCTCCCCAAAAGGACAAAGCAAAAATCCAGTGACTGATGATGATTTCTGAGCTCTCTGACCAAGAATTCAAAATAGGAATTTTAAGGAAACTCAGTGATCTCCAAGATAATACAGAAAAGCAATTCAGAAATTTGTCAAAGGTATTTAACAAAGAGATTTTTAAAAATCAAACAGAAATCTTGGAATTCAGAAATACATTTGCTGAACTGAAGAACTCACTAGAGTCTCTCAACAATAGAATGAATGAAACCAAGGAAAGAAGCCATGAGCTCAAAGACCAAGTATTTGAAAATCTACAATCGGAGGAGAAAAAAATAAAAAAGAATGAAAAGGAATGAAGACTGCCTAAAATAGAAAATTACCTTAAAAGACCAAATCTGGCTAACAACTTCCCCCAAAATTAAAAAATGTGTTTTTAGTCTGACATGCAAGGAGGTTAGAAATTGTCACTCTCATCCTCAAAGGACAAAAGCTGAACAAACAGAAAATGAACTCTTAGCTTTATTAGTGGATTGAGATCATAAGGCAAAACTACTGCCCTAAAAATTGGAGATAAAGGTGAATGCAGAGAATCACATTTTATCAGAGCAGAAACCTCCCTGGGAGCCAGTACCAGTGTAGGAAATCTTACAAGGTAATTGACTTGCTGGAGGCTCACTGTGGACAAAGTTGGGAGCTAAGATTTCTGGGTAGTCTTAGAGGGACCCTCACACTTTTGTGAATTTTACCTGCAGAAACCTTACAAGGTTCTTGATAGAGCAGGAGCACCATCATCTCAGACAAACACTGCCACTTTAAATTCCAGCTCCCTTTCTAGCCTTATGCATTTCAAGGAAATCACTTCTCTTCTAACTACAAGCAGACAAAAAGAGCAGACAGTAAAACACAGATAAGACAGCTTGGACACAGAGGGAAGTGGGGGGAAAGTCTCTTGGGTAACTGCGAACTTCACCCTCATACAATGGGCCCCAGTAAAACAGTGGGCCTTAATAAGCACATTCCTTTCCCTTCAGGTGCACTAAGATAGGGAAGCTAAAAGCAGACTCAGGGGATATGCCTGCAGCTGCAAAAAGATACATCGAAACAGACACACAACTCTCCCTCCCAGATAAGCACAACAAAGAGACACAGAAGCAGTCCAAGCCTCTGATAAACTCTCCCACCCTGAATCCTTAAAACTCTTAGTCTGTAAAAGAGTGTGCCTCTGATCTAACTCAGGCAGAAGCTCCTCTCAGGTTTATTTTCTCTAAAATAAATCTGTCTTAACTGGCAAGCTACCTTTCCTATTTCTTTCTCTTTCTTTATTTCTTATAATTCTCATAATAAGGATTGAAGAAAAATTCACTTCTATTTTTGGCAGGAAGTAAAGAAAGCAGTCATCTTTTTCTTAACAAATCTACCCTCAATAGAAAAGATTATACCAGAGCCTAAGTGAGTGGGCATCTACCAGGGCCTAATCAAAGGGATGAAGAAAAAATTTAAATCCAGCCCCTCTAACCTTTCTTATCACCTAAAAGGGGTAGGACTGAGAAACACTTGTGAAAGTCACAGACCGGGATGCAGGCTCACAGACACACTAAAATCTAATTGTAGGACTGTAGAACACTACCGCCATCCTGAAAAAGAACACCTTACCATTATATCAACAGGGCTCCTGTATAGTAACAAGAAGATTACAGATAAGAGAACTGGAAGGCAGAGCCTATTTAAGGAGTCTCTAGGAAAACCCAAAGACAACAGGGTAGGCAAAAACAGTAAGATGAAGAGAGAAAATTATATCCTCTGACACCCACAGCTATAGCAAATAGTAAACACATTCGAACTCCTGGACAGATAAATATCAAACCTCATACTAACGGCCTATCTATATCAGTACCTTTTACCTAATACATTATATCTGATTTTCCACAAAAGAATTACAAGATACATAAAAGACAAAAACACAGTTTACAAAGATGAAACAAGCACCTAAACCAGACTCAGATATGGAAGCAATGTTGGAATTGTTAGGTGGAAAATTTAAAACAATGATGACTAAAATGCTAAGAGCTCTAATGGAAAAAGTGAAGAACATGTAAGAACAGATGCGTTATGTAAGTAGAGAGAAGGAAACTAAGAAAAATTTTTTTTAAAATTCCAGAAATAAAAACCCTGTGATAAATGTGAAGAATGTCTTTAATAGGTTTATCAATAGACTGGATACAACTGAGGAAATAATCAATGAGATGCATGAAATAGCAATAGAAACTTCCCAAAGTGAAATGCAAAGAGAAAAAATGAATAAAAAAGATGAAACAGAATACCCAAGAATAGTGGGACAATTGCAATAGATGTAAATCCTTGTAATAGGAATATCAGATGGAACTTTAAAAAGAAAGAAAGGAATAGTAAAAATATTTGAAGTGATGATGATGGAGAATTTTCCAAAATTAAAGACAAACCAAGATCCACACAGCTCAGAGAAAACCAGATAGGATAAAGACCACCCCTCAAAAAAACCTATACTTAGGCATATTATATTCAAACTACAAAAAATAAAAGACAAAGAAAATCTTCAGTGAAGCCAGGGAGAGGCAGGGCAGGGCACCTTACCTACAGAGGGAGAGAGATGAGAATTACATTAGACTTGTCTTCATAAACCATACAATCAGGAATAGAATAGAAAGAAATATTTAAAGAATTGAAAAAAAAAATCCATCAACTTAGAACTAGATTCCATCTGTATGCAGTGAAATTGTCCTTCAAAAGGGGAGGAGGAATAAAGACTTCTTAAACAAAAATTGAAGGAATTGTCACCAGTAAACAGCCTTACAAGATATGTTAAAAAGAAGTTATTCAAAAAAAGGGAACTTAAACAAGTCAGCAACTCATATCAACATACAAAAGAAATAACGGTGAAATAATTTTTTTCTTATTCTTAATTAATCTGAGAGATAACAATTTGTTCAAAATAATAATTGTGACAATGTATTCAGAGATTGTAGCTTATGAATAAGTAAAATGAATGACAGCAGTAATAATAAGGCATGGTAGGGAGGAATCAAGAATACTCTGCAATAAGATCCTTACACTACCCATAAAGAGGTATAATGTTATTTGAAAGCAGACTTAAATTAGTTTTAAGTGTATATTGCAAACTGTAGGTCAACCACTAAAAAAGCAACAACAAAGGATTAAAATTGATATGCTAAGAGAGAAAAGAAAATGGAATCATATAAAATGCTCAGTCAAGATCAGAAAAGGCAGAAAAAAGTATGGAAGAATAAAGAAACAAAAGACAAATAGAAAACAGTAATAAATATGGTAGATATTAATCCAACTATATCAACCATCACTTTAAATATCAATGGGCTAAATATACCAATTAAAACACAGAGACTATTAGAGTGAATGAAAAATCAATGCCTAACCATATGTTGTCTACAAGAAACCCATTTTAACTAAAACGCAGATAGATTAAAAACAAAGGGATGGAGAAAGACATACCCTGCTACCACTAATCAAAAGAAATAAGGAGTAGTTCTATTAACTTCAGATAAAGCAGACTGCAGAGAAAGGAAAATTATTAGGAATAAAGACGAGCACTACATAATGGTAAAGGGGTCAATTCTCCTAGCAGACATAATGCTCCTTAATGTATATGTGCGTAACAACAGAGTGCTAAAATGTGTAAAGCAAAAACTAATAGATTTGCAAGGAGAAATAGATGAATTCACTATTACAGTTGGAGGCATCAACACCTCCAGGTCAGTCCCCATTAACTGATAGATCCAGCAGGTTGAAAGTCAGTAAGGACATAACTGATTTGAACAGCACCATCAATTAAGTGTATCTAATTGGCATTTATAGAATACATCATTCAACGACAGCAGAATACATATTCTTCTCAAGCTCACATAGAATATTCATCAAGACAGACCACAGTCTGTGCCATAAAACACACAACGACAGATATCAATGATTTCTGTAATATACTCAGATCACAACAAAATCACTAGAAATCAATAACAGAAAGATATGTGAAAAACATAAAAAATGGAAATTAAATGACACACTTCTAAATAACATGTGAATAAATCAAAGAATACATCTCAAGAAAAAATTTAAAATATTTTGAACTAGATTAAAATGAAAATATAACATCAAAAGTTATGGGATGCTGCTAAAGTAATGTTTAGAGGGAAATTTAGAGCACTGAATGCATATGTTATTAAAGAAGAAAAATCTAAAATCAAGCTTCCAAATTAGGAAACTAGAAAAAGAAGAGCAAATTAAATACAAAATAAGCAGAAGAAATGAAATAATAAAAATGAGAGCAAGATGTATGAAATCAAAAACAGGTTGTCAATAGAGAAAATAAACAAAACCTAAATCTGGTTCTTTGAAAAAATGAAGAAAATTGATAAGCCTCTAGCCAGGTTAAGTAAGAAGAAAAAGAGAGAAGACACAAATTACTAATATCAGAAATGAAAGAAAGGCCATCAGTACTGATTCTATGGCCATCAAAAGGATAATAAAGTACTAGTATGAACAACTGTATATCAACAAATTTCGTAGGTTAAATGAAACGAAATAATCCCTTGAAAGCACAATATTCCAAAACTCACACAAAGAGAAATAGATAATCTGAATAGGCCTATACTGATTAAATAACTGGAGCCAATAACCAGTAGCCTTCCAAAATAGAAAGCATTAGGCTTAATGAATATGGCCAAACATTTAAGAAACAAATTATGCCAATGTTCTATGATCTCTTAAAAAAAAAAAAATAGAAGTAGAGAAAATTCTGTAATTCTCTTGGGCCAGAATTACCCTAGTACCAAAACCAGAAACATTACAAGAAAGGAAACCAACAGACCAATATTTCTCATAAACACAGATGTTAAAATCCTCAAAAAATCAGCAATAGAATCCAACAATGTTTAAAAAGAATTTATACATAACCACCACATGGGATTTATTCTAGGTTAAACATTTGATAATCAATTAATGTAATCCGTCAAATGGACAGGCTAAGGAAGAATTATATGATCATATCAAGAGATCCAGAAAATGCATTTGATAAAAATCTTGTAGGAGATTGGTCAGAGTGGTGGGAAAAACTATAGGTAAAAGGAGAAGGCCATCTAAAAGGTCAGAAGGCTCTGCAAAACTCCAGGAGAGAATGGCTGAAGACAGCTTTTCTATGACTCTGAGGCAGAGGGCAAAGAGTATGTGCAAGGGAGTGAAGGGGAATTTACCTTAAACAAACTTGTTTACTTATGTTGCCCAGGAACCAACCTTTAGAATACCCACATACAGATATTTGGCAGTTCTCTAAAAGAAGGAATGATAAATGTTAATCATCTACAGGTTGTGTATTCCTTCAGGCTTTCAGCACTGTGCCTGCACTCAATAAAATCAAGCAGCTCCAACCTCTTGGGGCTGCACTCTGGCCACTAGAGCCAGGCAGTCACCTAGCTGCTCTTATGTTGCATACCTGTGTCTGAGTACTCATTTCATCCATCAGCCAGGGTCTGTGGGACAGACGGAGCAAGTGGTGCCCCATGTGAGGAACGACACAATAGGTCACAATGGAACCCTCAAAAAAGAAAGTGGAGTGACTGCGAAGTAAGTAATTGGTGCTGACTCGGGATTTCCAAGTTTGAGGGAATTTTCAAGCTAGGGTTTAATCATGGGACAATAGTTATCAGCACAACAAAAACAATATATAAAAGTCTTGAAACAGCTGCTTAACGCTAGTGGAGCATTGATCTCAGAGGCCCAATTAAGGGATCTAATGCAAACTTGCTTTTCATAACCCATGGTTTCCAGAAGAAGGCATGCTAGACCTAGAGCTCTGGGAGGAAGTGGGAAGAAATCTTAAACAACGTCATGCACAAAGGCAACAGGTCCCAGTAATGTTTTTAACATTATGGGCCTTAGATAAGGCCGCTTTGGTCCTGCTACACACAGAAGAGCCCAAAAAGGGAAGGAACCATCATCTACCTTCATTACCGCCTCCTCTCTCAGCCCTGCCATGACTGGGTAAAGGTGCCACAGAAGAGACAGAGATTTTTTCCTGAGCCCCCTCCTTCAATAAATTGGGAAGAAGACAAGGGATATACTACAGTTATGGGACTCTGCCTTAGGCAAGTGGCATTAGAAGGACAGCTCTTGGCCTGCCCGGTGACGCAAGATCAACAAGGCAATAGGGTACATGATCCCATTACTTTCAACACTTTTAAAGAAATAAGAAAAAGCATTAGAGAAAATGGAGCCGCTAGCCCATTTACAAGAGGATTAATTGAGGCCGTAATGGACAACTACCCTATGACCCCATGGGACTGGTCAGTGCTAGCTAAAACAACTTGAGAGGCCAGTCAATCCCACCTCTGGAGAGTAGAATATAATGAGTTGTGTGAACAACAGACTAACCAGAATCAATTTGCTGGACAAAACATAACAGCTGCTATGCTCCAGGGGAGGGGGTCTCTATTTTAATGTACAACAATTAAACTTTGTCTCCCAAGCCTATGCACAAGTGTCCTTGTGCGCTTGCAGGGCTTGGGACTGAGTTCCCGAAGATGGAGTTCAACAGGGATCTTTTGAAAATGTTAGACAAGGGCCTCAAGAGCCACTTGAATTTTTTAACCACCTAACCAGGTGATTAAGAGATAGATTAATCATGCTCAGGCCACTGATAATCTTATTGTTGCAATTGGCCTATGAAAATGCTAATGCAGACTGCCAGCATGCAATGTAGGCAATCAGAGGAAAGGTAGTTACAGTAGGGAAACTCATACAAGCACGTCAGCTAGTGGGGACTAAAACACACAAAGCCAGAATATTAGCTATGGTGTTAAAGCCTCCTAAAGTGAAAAGGGAGAAAAACCCAAATATTTTCTATGTGGAAAGCCAGGTGATATGAAGTGGGAATGCTCCAATAATAAAGACCAAAGTAACTCAGGAAAAGAACCCCTTCTATATGCCCCCGATTTAAAAACGGAAGACAGTGGGCAAACCAATGCCAGTCTAAATTTGATAAAAACATTAATTCTCTAATTAATCAGATGGGAGACTTCATGAGGGACCGTCCCCAGGCCCCATTTTAAACTGGAGCAATGCCAGTGGCTTTTCCCTGTCAGATGGAAGGCCTAAAGTCCTCTTTTTCAGAGCAGCCACCTCTGGAGTGCAGGGCTGGACCCACTCTGCCTTGACAATTATTACTGAAGGAAGAAGACCCAAAGAGGGTTGCTACAGGGATCTGGGGCTTGCTATCTCTGGGAACAATGGGATTGGTCCTAGGGCAATCAAGCCTATCCAGTAAAGGAATCACTATACTCACCAGGGTAATTGATAGCAATTAACAAGGTGAAATATTACTTATGATGGAATGTAAAGGTTTACATATTCTTCCCCCTGAATCAAAGATAGCTCAGTTACTACTTTTACCATATTGGGTCCCCAGTGCCCAGGGAAAGATAAGGGGATAAGGAGGTTTTGGAAGCACAGGAGCCACAGGAATATATTGGAACCAATTAATCAGTGACCAGAGACCCATGATTACTTTAAAAATTCGAAATAAAAATTTTACTGGTTTATTGGCCACAGAGGCAGACATTTTGATCATTAGTGATCAAAACTGGCCTTGGATCAATCAAAAACAGAAAACTGTCAGCATCAGGGAAGTGTACATAGCCAAGCAGAGTCCACATCCCCTAACATGCCATAATTCAGAAGGAAGAAAAGCAGGCATACAACCTCTAATCATGCCCATTCCTGTTAATCTTTGGGAATGGGACCTATTAGCCCAATGGGGATCTCCTACACATCCCTTTCTATTAATGGCCACTTTTGAGGTTCCTTCCCTACCCCTAACATGGTTATCTCAAGATCCAATCTGGGTAGAACAGTCGCCTTTAAAGGGAGAGCAATTACAATGAGCCCATGAATTAGTTGAGGAACAACTGAAAGCCAGACATACAGAACAATCAAACAGCCCATAGAATTCACCCACTTTTGTCATTCCCAAAAAGTCTAGGAAATGGAGACTTTTGCATGACTTACATGCTATCAATGCTAATCTGCAATCTTTGGGGCCCTTTCAATAGGGGCTCCCTTTCCTGTGGCAATTCCTTGAGATTGGCCTATAGTCATTATTGACTTAAAAGACTGCTTTTATATTATTCCCCTTGTAGAACAGGACAGGAGAAAAATTTGCATGCAAATTTTAGAACATGCCCTTCCCGCTGACAAACTATTCCAATTATTACCTCATACTTCTGTGGTTATGCCTACAAAGGTAGTCCACTCTCCTATACCTAATGCCTTAACACTTTTCACTTGTGGCTCTGGTAAAAATGGAAAAGCAGCATCTGGTGGGAACCACATAACTCCCTCACCTGATCTAGATTTACTAGTACTCAGAGAGCTGAGGTTGGAGCCCTAATATTGGCCCTGGAAACATTTTCTGCTCAGCCTGTCAATATTGTTAGTGACTCTGCTTACTCCGTTTATTTATTGCAAAACCTTGAAACAGCCCTCATTAAGTCCACTCTTGAGCCCACCCTGTGTGCCCTTTTTCTTCGATTTAAGCGATTGCTGGATCAATGAACATATCCTGCTTGTATCACACACATTTGGGCCCACAGCTTGCAGCCTGGCCCACTGGCTCATGGCAATAATCAAGCAGACTTGCAGGTCATGACATCACTACTTGACCAAGCTACATAATCACATCAATTTTTCCACCAGAATTAGAGAAATTTATCTAAACAATTTCAGCTTACTCAAAGACTAGCTAAACAAATTATCCTGCAATGCCCAGATTGCCAGCTCACAGGCATGTCTCCTCCCTCAACAGGTATTATCCCTAAGGGACTGGAGCCTAATCAGTTATGGCAAAAACATTAAAAATGTTAAAAACGTCCCTGAGTTTGGAAAACTAAGTTTGGAATACTGAGTTTGGAATACTAAGATATGTACAAGTTTCCATTGATACCAATTCCCACGTAATTAGCATTCATGCTCTTCCTGGAGAGTCCGCCCAATATGTCATTAAACATCTTCTCTTAACCTTTGCATTTATGGGGCGGCCCACAAAGATTACAACTGATAATGGTCTGGCTTACACGAGCTCACAACTTCATCAGTTTTGTCAGACATGGAACATCCAACATTCCACAGGTATCCCGTACAACCCCCAAAGACAGGCCATAGTGGAACATGCCCACTTCACCCTTCAAAATATGCTCAGGAAACAAAAAAGGGGGAATATGAGTAAGGACCCTGCAACACTACTAGCACAAGCCTTATTTACCCTCAATTTTTAAAATTTAGACTATAAATTTCAATCATCCATAGAAAAACATTTTGCAAAAGCCCCTCAAGACATAAAATATATGGTTTTATGGAAAGATGTAAATAGTAATGTATGGTGTGGTCCAAATGACTTGCTAACATGGGGGAGAGAATACACTGTGTTTGCACCCCCTCAAGTCCCCTTTGGATTCCAGCACAAGACATCAAACCTTACCATGGTGTGGCTGGGACACAGAACCCCATACTAGAAATGAAGAAAATGTCCCTGCAAGACCCGCAACCCTCAACAATACAGCTTCCTTGTATGACACAGGCCCCAGACATTACATGAGGCAATGCTGAAACATATGAATTAGGAGGCTGAACGAATCCTGCTCAGGACACAGACACCATCCACTCTAGGTAATTTGTTCCTTGCTATGCTTTCTGTTGTACATTGCAACTCTTGTAGGGTATTGATTTTTCTTATTTTCTCACTCCACCTGCAACCCATATATGCCACACTCTATTGGGCCCATCTTCTAGATCTGCCCTGTTACTTGGGCAGACATCCTCTTCCCAGCCTCTAATAACATAACTGCTTGGCTGGCGGGGGGGGGGCGGGTTGAGATACCCCCAGTGGGGTTCCTTAGTAATGGCACACATTGGACTGAGATGCCAAGTAACACTACATACCACTCCACAGTTCTCCCACTGTGTGTCAGTTATAACAGCTTTAATACTTATATGTACCTGCCCAAACCAATTATGGCTCTTGCACACCTATAAGCTCTTGAGGCTGCTATAGACTTATCTTGGGGAATGACAGGATGCGCTGGCATTCCAACAGCAATTAAACTGCAAGTGGGAGCATAAACATATTTGTGTCACCTGCTTACCATGGAATCAATCAATACATAGTTAGGATGAGGTGAAACAACACCTCTGGGGAACTCTACATGGTAATTTAACAGCAGACATAAAGCAACTTAAAACTAAAATTCAAGAATCCCTAAACGCCATCAATCAGCATGCCCAACAAGCAACCATATGGAAACATGTGCAAGAACATCTCTCCTGGATAGATCCCCACTCCTGGGGGTCACTCCTTGATTGGAAGAGATTATTACTAATTATATTCATGTTTGTTTTATGTTATTTACTGGTTCTAGGATGCAAAGCCAGAACACAAGCTGTAACCGCTGCACCTGTCGAGCCTGTTGCTGCACACATCTGTAGCCTTCAATCAACAAAATCTGATGCAAAAAAACAGAAAAGGGGGAGATGTAGGATATCAGCCAGAGTCATGGGAGAAGCTATATGGAAAAGGAGCAGGCCTTCTGAAAGGTCCAGAAGGCTCTGCAAAGCTCCAGGAGAGAATAGCTGATGGCAGCTTTTCTATGACCCTGAGGCATAAGGGAAGGAGTATGTGCAAGGGAGTGAAGGGGAATTTACCTTAAACAGGCTTGTTTACTTATGTTGTCCAGAAACAACCTTTAGAATATCTGCATACAGATATTTGGCAGTTCTCTAAAAGAAGGAACAATGAATGTTAACCATATACAGATTGTGTATTGCTTCAGGCTTTCAGCATTGTGCCTGCACTCAATAAAAGCAAGCTGCTCTAACCTCTCAGGGCTGCACGCTGGCCACTAGAGCCAGGCAGTCACCTAGCTGCTCTTATGTTGTATACCTGTGTCTGAGTACTCATTTCATCCGTCAGCCAGGGTCTGTGGGACAGACCTGGCAAAATGTAAAAATTTATGATAAGAACTTTCAGCAAACTAGTAATAAATGGGTACTTAACTTGATAAAGAAGACCTATGAAAAACCGACAGCTAACACCATACTTAATAGAGAGAAACTAGAAGCTTTCCCCCTAAGATCAGAAATAAGGCAAGGATGTTTCCTCTCACCCTTCCTATTCAACATTATACTGGAAGTCCTGGCTAATGTAATTAAAGAAGAAAAGAAAATGAAAAGTGTATAGATTGGGAAGGAAGAAATAAACTGTCCATGTTCTCAAAAAACATAATGTTGCTGGATGTAAAGTTATGGTTAATATACAAAAATCAATTACTTTCTTATATACTAGCAATAAACAATTGGAATTTGAGATTTAAAACACAAGACCATTTACATTAGCACTGAAAAGCGAATTACTTATATATAAATCTAAAATATGTCAAGATCTATGTGAGAATAACCATAACTAATGAAAAAATTAAAAATATATATATAAAGAAATGAAGAGATATTCCATGTTCATGGATAGGGAAACTCAATACTGTCCATATGTCAGTTCTTTCCAACTTTATTTATAGATTCAATGCAATCCCAGTCAAAACCCCAGCAGTTATTTGTGGATATCAACAAACTAATTCTCAAGTTTATTTGGAGAGATAAAAGACCTGGAATAGCCAACACAATATTGAAGCAGACCAAAGTTAGAGGACTGATACTACCTGTCCCCAAGACTACTATAAAGCTAAAGTAATCAAGACAGTATTGTATTGGCAAAAGAACAGTCAAGTAGATCAACGGAACAGAACAGGGAGCCCAGAAGTAAACATACATCAATACAGTCAACAGATCTTTGACAAAAGGACAAAGGCAAGACAATGGAGAAAATCTGCATTGCACAAAAATCTGTACGCTGATGTTTATAGCATCTTTATTTGTAACTGCCAAAACTTAGATTTGACTTTTTAGATACAACAATAAAAGTACAATTTATGGAGAAAAAATGGTACATTAGACTTTATTAAAATTAAAAATTTCTGCTCTGCAAAGACACTGTTAAGAGAATGAAAAGACAAGCCATGGTTGGGGAGAAGAGACATATCTAATAAAGGACTGTTATCCAAAATATGCAAAGAACTATCAAAACTCAACAGTAAAACAAACAACCCAGTTTTAAAATGGGCAAAGTATATTAACAGACACCTCACTAAAGAAGATATAGAGATGGCAGATAAGCATTTAAAAAGATGCTCAACTATAAGTCATTACAGATTGCAAATTAAAATGTAACAATTCTAATATGTGTAAAATATGAGTTACTACTATACACATATTAGAAGGGTTAAATTCAGAGCACTGACAAATGCTGATGAGGCTATGTAGCAGCTGGAACTCTCATTTATTACTGGTAGAAATGAAAAATGATGCCACCATTATGGAAAAAGGTTTGGTAGTTTCTTATAACATGAAACATACTTTTACCATATGATCTATCAATCGCTCTTGATATCTTCTCAAATGAGAAGAAAACTAATGTCCACACAAAAACCTGCACACAAATACGGATAGCAGCTTTATTCACTGCTAAAACCTGGAAGTAACCAAGATATCCGTTTGCAGGTGAATAGAGAAATAAACTGTGGTGCATTCACATCCATACAACAGAGTAGTACTCAATGATAAAAAGAAATGCATTATCAAGCCACAAAAAGACATGGAAGATGCGTAAGTGCATTTTGCTAAATGAAAGAAGCCAGTCTGGAAAGGCTATATAACATATGATTCATATATACTCTATGACATTCTGGAAAAGACAAAACTACAAAGACAGTAACCAGTGGTTGCCAGGGATAGGATTGGGGCGGGGAGGGCTGGGGGATGGATGGGTAGAGCACAGGAGAGTTTCAGGTCAGTAAAATTATTCTCTATGAAAACCATAGAATGTACAACACTAAAAGGAAATTCTGATGTAAACTATGGACTTTCATTAATAATATTGTATCAATATTGGGTCATCAAGTATAATAAACTTGGCCAGGCATGGTGGGTCACGCCTGTAATCCTAGCACTTTGGGAGGCCAAGGCAGGCTGCTCACTTGAGGCCAGGAGTTCAAATCCAGCCTGGCCAGCATGGTAAAACCCTGTCTCTACTATTATAAAAGTACAATAATTAGCTGGGCGTGGTCATGCACCTGTAATTCCAGCTACTCAAGAGGCTAAGGCACAAGAATTGCTTAAACCTGAGAGGCAGAGACTGCAGTGAGCTGAGATTATGCCACTGCACTCCAGCCTAGGCAACAGAGCAAGACTGTTTAAAAAAAAAAAAAGATATAACAAAAATATATCAAGGCACAATGTTAATAACGGGGGAGTCCTGGCCTAGTGGTTCATGCCTGTAGTGCCAGTACTTTGGGAGGCCAAGGCAAGAGGATCACTTGAGCCCAGGAGTCCAAGACCAGCCTGGGCAACAAAGGGAGACCCATCTCTACAAAAAAAATTTAAAATTAGCCAGGCATGGTTGTGCATGCCTGTAGTTCCAGCTACTTGGGAGGCTGAGGCATGAGAATCACTTGAGTCCAGGAATTTAAGGCTGCAGTGAGCTGTGTTTGTGCCACTGCACTGCAGCCAGGGCAACAAAGCGAGACCCTGTCTCAAAAAGGCAGAAAAAAAAAAAAAAAGAAAAGAAAAAAGAATAGAAAGAAAAATAGGAGAAAGTGTGAGGGAGGGACAGACTAAGAATATGGAACTCTGCACTTTGTCCTCAATTTTTCTATAAACCTAAAACTGCTCCAAAAATGTCTATTAATTGAAATAAGTAAATTAATCTAACTCTCTAGTACACCTCTTACTCCAAAATACAGTCCAATTGTGTTAAAAATGAGCATTTGAAAGTCAAATATAAGAAGAAAACATTAAATTATTAGAAAATATTGGTAAATATTGGGTTGTATAAACCTGACACTGTCAAACACCCCAACAAGTAACAAACCACTATAATTTTGTAGAGCTTAAGTGAGTGAGTGTGTGTGTGTGTGTGTGTGTGTGTTTACCTGCAGGGTAAAAGCCTGGAAGAATTTACACTGAAATGTTGAAAGTCACTGGGTAAAGGGTTTTGGGTTTCAGAGTTTTTTGACAACTGTAATTATTTTGTTTTCTTATCAGAATGTTCTTTTTTATATTGTACATGATTATTTGTAAAAAAAAAAAAAAAAATTAAAGGGTATGTCCCCCGCCCCCCCGCCTTTGGCTGCAGGGAGGCAGAGTCCAGGTGGCCATCAAGGGGCCATTGTCACAGTCCAGGGGAAGCAAGCATGTTAGGCATAGGAGCCTTGGAAGGGGCCTCAGTCAGACTTGGCCTTTGGCCCCAGAAAGAGAAAGGCTGGTGAGGGAGAGGGGCTGGGAAGAGCCTGTAGAGCCCCTTGTGGGCCATATGGGTGGCCTCCAGGCCTCTGCCTCCTCCCCCAGTCATTGCCGCTCAGTGTCCTTTCATTTGGTGGTGTGAGGACACTGGGAGGCTTCCTGGGCCTCCCAACCCTCCTACCCAATTCCCAGCCCGGGCCTGGAAACCCAGCTTCTAGGCCCTGTGGGGCTGGGCTACCCTGCAGGACTACAGCTCTGAGCTGTCTTCTCGTGCTGGGGCCCTGGGACCCAAGAACGCAGCTCTAGCACCAGTCCAGAGTGTCTCATACCTCCCACTGCCCTTTGGAGGGCCCAACACCGACTCCTCTCCTGCACTCAGCCTTTTTAGTCTGGCACTAGGCAGGAGGCCACTTTGTCCCTTGGGGGTCATGCTCTACCCACTTTCTCTCCCACAGTCCTCTAAACAGGGAACAGGCCAGGTCCAGAGACCTGGCCCTCTGGATCTTAGGCCTCAGGCCAACCTCGGGTAAATCCATCTCTGAGCCTCATTCTCCTTGTCTCTATAAGGCATGCCCCACTGTTGTTTTCCCCCATGACCATGAGCGATAACGCTAGCAAGAATACAGGAGCCGGCTGGGTGTGGTGGCTCATGCCTGTAATCCCAGCCCTTTGGGAGGCCGAGGCAGGCAGATCACGAGGCCAAGAGATTGAGACCACCCTGGTCAACAGGGTGAAACCCGTCTCTACTAAAAATACAAAAATTAGCTGGGTGTGGTGGCATTGGCCTGTAATCCCAGCTACTGGGGAGGCTGAGGCAGGAGAATAGCTTGAACCTGGGAGGTGGAGGTTGCAGTGAGCCAAGATCATGCCGCTGTACTTCAGCCTGGTGAGAGAGCCAGACTCCGTCAACGAGGAAAGGAAGGAAGGAGGGAGGGAGGGAGGGAAGGAAGGAAGGAAGGAAGGAGAAAGAAAAAAAAGAGAGAGAGAAGGGAGGGAGGGAAAGGAAAGAGAGAAAGAAAGAAGAAAAGAGAGAAAGAAAGAAGGAAAGTGAGAGAAAGAAAGGAAGAAGTCAACATTCTTCGAGGGTTCCCTAGGGCCAGACGTGGGGCAGTCTCATGTAATTCTCAAGCAACTTTGGGAGGCAGGCACTACTGTTTATTGTCCCTCCTGATTTTAGAGTCAAGAAACTAAGATTCAGAATACAAGAAACTTGCCCAAGGTCAAGGAAAAGTGGAGGCATGGGGAGGAAGCAAAGTCACCTGACACCAGAGCCCAAGCCTCGGAACTCCAAGTCTGGGACTACTGATTAAATTCCGTCTCCGTCTGCACTTAGGGAAGATTCTTTTCCTCTCGTAGGCAGGTGCCCGCGGGGCCTGAGCTCTCGATAGCGGGGCCCCAGGAGCCACGTTGTGGGGTCTGCTATCTGGCCCCCCTCTGCACGCGACCGCCCACCGGAGCGCAGTGGCGGGAGCTGAGACTCCAGCGAAGCCCCTGAGCGCTCATGTCGACCCCTCCAATCACAAAAGGCCCTCGTGCCGGGACCCCAGATTTGGCCAATCAGAGAAGACCTTTCCCTGTCCCAGAATGGGGTTGAGGGTTCCAGGAAACAAGTAGTATCCAGCCACAAATCATCGCGTCACCTTCCGCTGGCCCCTTTTTCTTGTTAAGCCTGGTTTCTCTTCCATAAGCCGGGCCAGCAGTGCCCACCCCACAGGACGGCGCCGGCTCCGTAAGGGTCCTAGCCCCGTGGCCAGCCATATTCTCGGCGGGCCAGTCCAAGCCGCGGTCCTTTAGCCTGATGACCCCTGGCCAGGTTCAGGCTCGATTGCGCCAAAGAACTCCGGACCCGTACCCCGAGCCCGGCGTCTCAGCGGCGTGTTCCCGGGCTCCGCAGGAGCTCTTGCGGTGCGAACTGAGTTCTGCAGCCCCCCCGGAGCCCCAGAGTCGCAGCTGGGGCAGCCTCCCTTCCGAGGGGCGTCCAACGCTCTCGGGAGCGCAGAAACTCACCTCGCGATGGAGAAGGTGCAGGGGTCGCGGGCAGGCTGGACCTCTGTGAGCCGCAGCCCCGAAACTGGGGATGGTGCAGACCCGCCCTGGCAGCCAGGAGGTGGGACCGGTCCCCGCCCGTCCGCGAGCTCTAATTAAGGACGGAGCCCGCGAGGGGAGGGGCCCGGGGAGGGCGGAGAGTCAGCCGGGTGGGTGGGAACGGCGCTCACTGGCGGTGGGACTGTGGCGGGGCCGCCGCGCAGCCTCTCCGGGCGGGCCTGTAAATGTTGTGTAAGCGCCTGCCCTGCAGGGGCTTGCGCTCATTCCCACTTAGGTCAAGAACACTTGCTGTGGACCCTTGGAGAATTCCCAGGGCTTTGAAAAGGCCCAAGCACCCAGCAAGGCTGGCAGTTCTGAGCACTGGCAAGGCTAAGTGGGTCAGAGGAGACCCTCGCCAAGCCGGTGACTCACTCACTCACTCACTCTTGATGGGCCAAGTACCTGTCATGTGCTACGAACACAACAGAATCAAATGAGACGCTGCCCTCCGGGAATTTGCAGCCCCTTGGAGAGACGGCTTCTTAGACAGCAGCTGCGCATCTGGGAGGCCAGCGGCGCTCCCGCCCGCCCAGTGCCTACCCGCCTCTGTAACTCCCCTTCTCCGCTCTCCCTTCCACCCAGCCCAGGTGCCGCAGACCCCTCCCCGGCTTCCCAGGGATGGCCCCGTCTCAGGCAGGGCCCTGTAGAATGCCGCGAGTGGTGACTGCCTATTGTTTCTTGACTGCAAGCCTGTGCCCACGCGGCTCCTTCTCCTGTAATACCGTTCCCACCACACCTGCGACTGGACGGCTCTATGCCCTGTTAAGCCTTCTTTTGAGGCGTCCCCCTTGCTGAGCCCCAGCCAGCTGGCCCTCTGCTCAGTGCCTGAACACAATAGGCTTGCTGCAGCCCCTGCCTTTACCTGTCTGCCTCCAGGGTTCTTTGAGAGCTTGCTCAGGTATCATATCAAATATCAGAGCCTTAGAGAGGCTGTTCCAGGTCACACAAACTAAGGAAGTCCCTCAGTCACTCCCTGTCATATCATCCTGTTCCATTTCCTTCACAGCACTTATTGTGTATCTGATATTTCCTTGTTTCTTTGTTCATTATCTGTCTCTCCCACTAGACTGTAAGCTCTTTGAGGACAGGAAATTTGTGAGAAGTATTCACTGTTATATCCCCAATACATACTGATGGCTTGTAGTAGTTGCTAAATGAATGTTTGTTGAATAGCTTAATGCATGTATTTTGCTCACATAAGCCAGTATGGGCACCGAGGATTGAGGTGGCCTGTCCCTGCCGATCCATCTTGCCTGTTTTCAGCCACTTGTTCTTTAGGCTCCAGCCTGCAGGTCTCCCTGCTGTCCCTCATATCTGTGGACCTTCTCAACTCACAAAGTTTCCACATGCTGTTCATCTTTCTTCAGAAAACCCCACTAGTTCTTCAGGAAGTTCCTACTAAAATGCCACGACTTCAGGGAAGCTTTCCCTAACTGCAGCCTTACTGGGACAGATTCCTCCATTATGTGATCCAGAGAGGTCTGTAGTTTTTCTTCATGAACCATTCTCAACTGCAATTTTTCTTTTTTTTTTTTTTTAGGTAGATTCTCACTCTGTTACCCAGGCTGGAGTGCAATGGTGCAATCTCAACTCACTGCAACCTCTGCCTCCCAGGTTCAAGCAATTCTCCTACCTTAGCCTCCTGAGTAGCTGGGATTACAGGCCTGGCTAATTTTTATATAGTTAGTAGAGATGGGGTTTCAACATGTTGGCCAGGCTGGTCTTGAATTCCTGACGTCAGGTGATCTGCACACCTCAATCTCCCAAAGTGCTGGGATTACAGGTGTGAGCCACTGCACCCGGCCTTCAACTACAATTTTATCACTGCTTCTGGGATTACTTGATTAATATGTCTCTCCCTCTGGATCATGAAAAACTAGCTTATTTTCCTGGGAAGTCCCCAGGGCCAAACACATGCCCTGTGTGTGGAAGGTGTGCCATGCAATCTGTAGGATGACTGGCAGAGTGTCAGGCGCCTGCATGGGAAAGTGGTGTGTTCTGAACTTGGGAGCTAAAATAGAGAAGGCAGATGAGCAACAAGAACCATGGAAACAATGGCTTGGAGGCTGGACATCCCAAAAAGAAATATTAGGAAATCAGAGAGGAACCCATACTCTTAGAGGTATGGAGCAAGAGAGGAGGGAGGTTGAAGCGGAAAGTGTCCTGAAATCATGTGGAAAGTAGAAAATGTACCAGATGAACTGTGATATCTGGTTATGGAGCTTGTTGAAGGTGCTGCCTCCTGGCTTCCTCTTGCTGCTTATACTAAAATGTGAGAGAAGGGACATAAGTCAAAAGAAAAATGGTTAAATAAAAAGGAACCACAGCTTGGGTTGTAAAAATGCCCAGCTTCTCTAGATGTCATATGATGCTAAAACTAATACACGGCTTCCAGGCAAAGAGCAAATACAGCCTCAAGCCAGGAAGAGGGCCTAAAGATGAAGCCAAGGGTGTGGATATGACATCATGGCTATAAAATCTTCAAAGAGATCAAAGGGACACCTCAGAATATTTTGTTAAACAGTAGGATTTCTAAGACACTTACAGTTGTCCTTGACAGAAGTCTCAGCAGAACCCCAAGGGAGAGACAGGCTTTTCTCAAAGAGATGTGTGGGTTTGACCGTTGTCTAAAGGCATGAACCTCAGTGAGATCTACAGAAGACACACAACATTTTTAAAAGAATTGTATTAGCAAAACAATGTAGACTTGCACTGAAAGGGTCAGAGACAATATAAAATGAAGAGAACTCATTGGCAACAAAAGCCAAAATAGACAAATGGGACCTAATTAAACTCCAGAGCTTCTGCACAGCAAAAGAAACAATAATCAGAGTGAATCGGCAACCAACAGAATGGGAAAAAATTTTTGCAATCTACCCATCAGACAAAGGGCTAACATCCAGAATCTACAAAGAACTAAAGCAGATTTACAAGAAAAAAACAAACAAACCCATTCAAAAGTGGGTGAAGGATATGAACAGACACTTTACAAAAGAAGACATATATGAGGCCAACAAACGTATGAAAAAATGCTCATCACCACCAGTCATTAAGAGAAATGCAGATCAAAACTACATTGAGATACCATCTCATGCCAGTTAGAATGGTGGTCATTAAAAAATCTGGAGACAACAGATGCTGGAGAGTACGTGGAGAAATAGGAACACTTTTACACTGTTGGTGGGAGTGTAAATCAGTTCAACCATCGTGGAAGACAGTGTGGCAATTCCTCAAGGACCTAGAAATAGAAATTCCATTTGACCCAGCAATCCCATTACTAGGTATATATCCAAAGGATTATAAATCATTCTATTATAAGGACACATGCAAACGAATGTTCATTGCAGCACTGTTTACAATAGCAAAGACTTGGAACCAACCCAAATGCCCATCGATTATAGACTGGACAGGGAAAATGTGGCACATATATACCATGGAATACTATGCAGCCATAAAAAAACAATGAGTTCGTGTCCTTTGTAGGGACATGGATGAATCTGGAAACCACCATTCTCAGGAAACTGACACAAGAACAGAAAATCAAACACCACATGTTCTTACTCATAGACAGGTGTTGAACAATGAGAACACATGGATACAGGGAGGGGAGCATCACATACTGGGGTCTGTCGGGGGGAACTAGGGGAGGGATGGCAGGGGGTCGGGAGTTGGGGAGGAATAACATGGGGAGAAATGCCAGGTATAGGTGATGGGGAGGAAGGCAGCAAACCACATTGCCATGTATGTACCTATGCAACAATGAGGTATGTTCTTCATATGTACCCCAAAACCTAAAATGCAATAAAATATATATTAAAAGAAACAAAGAGACCTCTAGACTCCCCCCAATTCTGGGAGGAAGAAAGCTGAGAAACTGCACAGAAATGAACCTGGGCTGCATTTTTTGGAAAAGAAGGGATAACTTGGGAAACAGAACAAAGAACTCAGGGTGGAGCCAAGAGCATGGAGAATCATTCTGGGGCCAGAGTCAGAATCAAGGAACTTTCAGTATCTGCCCAGGAGGATTTCAGAAGTGCTGTGGACTAGTGACCTACACACTTCCAATCCTTGTCCCCTTTGGAACAGGAATGTCTATGGTGGTTATCCTATGCCTGTCCCACCAGTTTATGTCAGGTGGGTGCAAGGGGGAAGTGCAGTTAATTTGTCTCTGGAATTCCTAAGTCTAGATTGAGAGCAACTGTAGTCAAGGAGCTACTCTTGAAATAATACCCCAGGTGCTTCACCCACATCAAGGCCTGATTTAGATGCAGAGATTCTGAACATTGAGCTGATTCTGTAGTGGGATGAGGTTTTGAGGGGATGTTTGGAGGGTAAATGTATTTTGCATGTGGAAGGACGTCCATACTTTGTAGCCAGTAGGTGGACTATGGTCATTTTAAAACTCTTTGATACTACTCTTCCATTCAAGGAGTGGCACTTAATTCACCTGCCCTTGAGTGTAGGCTGAACATCGCGACTTCTTTTTAATAAATGAAATATGGTGGAAGTAACTGTGTGATTTCTGAATCCATCCTTTCATAGGTCAGATAGAGAAGCTGAGGCTTGAGGTCAGACAGTGGCAGAAGCCAGCTTATCCCTGTCCCAGGACTATATGATATGTTCTGAACAAGTCTCACTGAAACCCTCCTTTGCCCGTTCAGTTAACTGTGCCGGGAACGGCCTGCCTGTGCTCCAGAGATGGGCTTGTGCATCATCTCCTTTGGGAAGCCTGACCCCCGCCCTCTTCTTGGGAATTCCCTCACTCACAGCACAGACCACACTCTAATGTAACTGTCTATATGTGTGTCTGTCTCTTTCTCAACGGCAACACCTCTGAGGGCAGGGACAGGGTCTGTTTCATCTGTGTCTCCCACATCCCTGCATGGGCCCTGATGCAGGAGAGGCACCTGCAGTGAGAGTGAATGGACAAGCTGTGTAAAGAGAGCCTCTGCCTGGGCTTTCTACAGGGCCCTGATAGCTGAGTCCTCCCAGTGAAAGCGGTGTGCACTTACACAGCCCAAGGCTGGGTAGAACAATGGGGGCTGCTGCTCTAATCCAGAGGCAGGTTAGAAGGCAAACCTGGCTCAGGACTGTGGGAAAGGGGGATGGGATATACATGGGTTCTCTTCTGTTGCATAAGGGTGATTCAGCTTGTTTTTGGGGAATCAGTAACTGGGACTGTGTGTACGCTGCAGAGGAAACATTAACTTGAAGGTCATAGCCTGTGGGAAATCAAAGAAGGCAGGCCAAGTGACCTGGGCTTTTTTTTTTTTTTTTTTTTTTTTAATTTGGAACCAGTGTTTCCCTTTGTTTATCTCCTGAGATGCCTCATTCAGATGTTTCTACCCTGCCTTGTGAGTTACTCACAATGTCACCTGATCCCCACCCCTTAGAACCTCTCCCCAGTGGGAATCTAGAATTCAAAATGGTTTTCTCCATATTTCCCCTTAAAAGGGCCAGCGTGAGATTTTTCATATAGAGGTGGAGGTAGGGATGAGCCTTAACACTGCTCTGTGCCATGCACCAGAGCCCACCTGAGGACCTGCAAGCACAGACGGAATGTTTCTGGGCCACAGAGCTCACAGCCCTGCTCCTGCCAGGGCCCCTCCAGCCCCGCGCCAAATCTAACCTGAGGGTTTTGCATGTTTGCACCCCCATGCTTCGACAGCACCTGGCTGACACATGGATCCCAGAAACTCATTGCAGAGGAACAAATGAGAAAAAGGGAGGCAGGGGCAGTGTCTCTCCTCCAGGTATTCACGCCCCGATGGGGAAGAGGAATGTGCAGGCAGGAGGAATCAAAGGTGGGAGGAGATGTGAACCATCACAGAGGGGAGACATAAAGAAGGGGGTCTGGGTGCTTCAGGCTTCTCCTGGGAGATACCCAGTAAGACTCTGATGAATTTAACCAGCAAAAAATGAGAAAGATATTCCAGTTGGAGAGAATGTAAGAATAATGCATGGGTGCATGGAGGTGGGGACCTGGGTTGTTTTCTGAGGAAGCAGGAGAAAGCATTGCAGCTACAGGAGAGGAACTGGCAAAGTCAGGGGTCAGGAGACCACAACATGGGGCGCAGACTGTAGGTTCTCACCTGTAGTCCAGTGGTAACCAGACATTCTGATTTCATAGGTCAGGACAATTTCAACAGCATGTCAGTAACTAACATTAGAGTCTCATTTTCTTATTTTGCAAAGTAAAAATATCTTTAAAAAAATCAATATCCTGGAATATTATTCAGCCTTAAAAAGGAGAAAGATTCTGACACACACTACAACATAGAAGAATATTGTGTACATTATGCTAACTGAATTATTAACCCTGCCACAAAAGGACAGATAGTTCTGCTTCTTCGAGGTCCCTAAAGTAGTCATGTTCATAAAGACAGAATGTAGAATGGGGTGGGCATCAGGGGCCATGAGGAGGGGAGGATCGGGAATTTGTGTTTAATGGAGACAGGGTTTCAGTTGAAAAACGTCTGGAGATGAATGGCAGTGATGGTTGCATAATAATGTGAACGCTCTTAAAACCACAGAACTGTGCACTGAAGAATAGTTTAAATGGTAAGTTTTGGGTTATGTTTACTTTACCACAATTAAAAATAATAACTTAAAAAAAAGAGTTTCCGCCAGCCATCACCATAATTGCGTTGGAAAAGCCCATGTAGCATCAGAAAGCTGAAAGGAGCAACTGGGCCTTGTTGGAAGCTCTGTCTCCACTGGCTCTGGGCCTGGGCTGGTCTCTGAGTGTGAGCAAATCACCCACCCAGGAACCAGTGCAGGCCAGAGCCTGGCATGTGCAAGACAGGTGAGCAGAACGTGACATTGATTGGGAAGCGCAGGATGGTGCCATGACCCAGGGCCAGTGACAGCAGAGCCCTGACCCTGACCCTGAACCTTAGCCTGACCCTGAGCCTTAGCCTGAGCCTGAGCCTGAGCCTGGAAGATTGGGCTGTGGAGCACTTCATGGAACCCAGAGGAGTGCAGAGTGTAGGGGCTGCTTGGGAGATGCAGCAACTGTGATCATAACGGGGAACAGGGAAGACCTGGGTCCCTCACTCCCCTCATGTCCTTCCAGGATCCTCCAGTGGCTATGTCTCTGCAAGTCAGAGGCAGAGAGGCCTGAGGCTGCAGCCCTCCCAGGTCAGACTCCAAGCACCAGGCCCTAGGAAGGGTGGGGAGTAGACTAGCGGGACCCGCGGATGAGTGGCGCTGTCTAGTCAGCAGAAAGCCCACCTTACATCGCCCAGTGGAGGGAGCTCCTTGTGAAGTAGCTGCAAGAGCACTGGAAATGCTGCAGGGCAGAAGGAAGTGGTGAGGCGTCGAGATCAGCAGTGGCAGGAGCCACCACCACCTGAGCCTGCACAGACGTGGGGAGGGCAAAGTCCCTGTGGCGCTCGAAGTTGGAGCTAACCAGGAATGGGCACCCAGGACTGCCTAGGGGAGCAGGGATCAAGGAGAGGCTGCTGCCATTCCTGGAGATGCTTCCTGGAGCAGAGAGACACAGAGGGGGTTGGGGGCGACACCCTGGCTTCTCCCTGTGGTTCACTCTTCCTGTCTCCCACAAGGGATTCCCAGGGTCCAGTGAACTGGGAGCCACATGCTAGGTGAGGAAACCTGAGAAACGTGGTCTGGTCTACTGGAGCCAGGCACCTCTGCCATGGGGCAGAGCGGGGAGGACAAGGACCAAAGCTTTGGGCAACCAGGCACACGACTGACATGGGAGGCCAAGGTGGGGAAGAACATGTGTGCAGCAAGCCTGGTAGCACTGAAGTCCTCAGCAGCTTCAGTTGAAACTGTCCAGAGTGAGGGGCAGGGCTGGCTAGAGGGTGAGATGTGAGCGTGTGGTGAAGACACAGGGACACACACTGCGAAGTGTTTGGCTGGGAAGGGGAAGATAACAAGAGAAGGTCATGGTGGGAAGGGGAAAGGCTGTAATGAGAGACTTAAGAGTGTAAAAAGCCATTGAGGACGACTCAGCTGAGAAGGAAAAGTTGAATGTCCAAGAAAAAAGTGGAGAATCAATAGTATCTGTGGTTCCTGAAAGCGGGGGAAGGGAAGACGTCCAAAAGCAGATTCCGGGGTGGCTTGAATGGCATCATAACCAGAAGAAAGGAAGGGAGGGTGGGAGGATGGACAGGTGGGTGGCTAGATGGAAGTGGGTCTTCTTTACCCATGGTTCATGTTGGTACAAAATCCCCCCTCGTGGCTTTTCTTCTCTCTCTAAAGAGTGGGGTAAGGTCATCTCCTGAGGTGGGATGCAGGAGAGGGAAGCTCAAGCGGTCCTTGTGGGGCTGGAGAACAGGAGAGTGGTGGAAGGAGCCTGGGCAGTGTTGAAGGCTCACCTCAATTTACAATGGGGCCAAATTGTGCATGTTTGAGATCCCAGAAGCATCAGACTACTCAAGAAACAGCCACGGCTTTTTCCGCGCTACCTGCTGAGGGTTCCATACGGCGTTGTTCTGGATTCCCGTCGTAACTTAAAGGGAAACTTTCACAATGTCCAGAGCCCTTGATGTCCTGCAAATGAAGGAGGAGGATGTCCTGAAGTTCCTGGCAGCAGGAACCCATTTAGGTGGCACAAACCTTGACTTCCAGATGGAACAGTATATCTATAAAAGGAAAAGTGATGGCATCTACATCATAAATCTG